>PVKA01009505.1:0-68118 GCA_004027165.1 Ctenomys sociabilis | reverse complement strand
AAGGATGCACAAGCTAATCTTTCTGCTCTGGGTTTTGGATGTTCCATTCACCCTCAGGACCCTAAAAATTGCACCTGGGCTCTATGTGACCTCTGTTTCCAGGGTCCTAAGTGGCTGATACACAACAGTCATACTCAAGGAAAGAAATGGGTCACAAAGTAAGACTGTCTCTTTTGAACCTCCATCCTCAGCCTTAGGCTGGGGCAACTCCTGGGCTAACACAGGGGCAGAGAAAAGTATGTCATAGACATGGGTCCTCTGCCACCTGGCCACTTCCAAAACTCTCTAGCTGCCTGTCAAAAGATGGCCCATCCCTCCAACTTAGTACCTCCCATAGACAAGAGGATTTGGTGGTAATTGCTAAATCAGTGACCTGGTGACAATCAGTTTCAGCCTCCTGCTGGTGGCTGGGGAAGGTCCAGCACTCCACTTCTGGGAAGATGTCTATTTTTCTTCTCTCATCATTTGGCTCCATGCATGGAGACCTCCATATGCTAGGAGGTGGTGTGGGGAGGGTATACCCCTGACGCTACCGATCAAGGGGCCAGACAGAGGCCAGGAACCTGCAAAGCAGTGGATTTTTAAAGATGTGTAAGATTGAGCCTTGATATCTGAAAGTAGAGTCTAGATAGATGCAAATACAACAGAGGACACCTTCTTGTGGGCCTTGTGCAGTTTGAGACCAATGCTACTGACTCTATAAAAATGCACCTGCTCTCTCCTGCTCATGCAGGACGTCTCCATCATGCACCAAGACTCCCTGCCTCCATCTTGGCCCCCACAGCTGATGTGTCAGCACTTCAGTCAGGGAGGTCCTATTAAACATGGCTGTCACAACCCCTACCACCTGCTCCAGTCCCTGCAGAGGCTGCCCACCCCTAGACAAGGCAAAACCTAATCACTGAGCTCAAGCCCAGAGGCATCCTCATCTCCTGGCCCGGCAATCCTGGTCTTGGGCTGCGTGTTCTTGGGAGGCTGCACTCCTGTCGGGCCTTTCCTGTGACACTCACCTGCTGGCCTGGCCCAGCCTCTTCCAGCTTCGTTTTGACACAGAAAACATTTTACTTATTGCTGTATCCACTGACCAGCTTATCCCAGTGCAACATAAACTCCATGAACACTGCCCACTGCTTTTCACCCCAGCACCTACAGCACAGTGCCTGGCACATCGCAGTGTCACGATAAATACTGGCTGAATGACTAAATGAACTCAGTACGTCCAAACACCAGACATATTCCATTTGTGAATAGTTCAAATTCTTAGTAAATTGTCTCACAGTACTGCCAATGGCCTGCTAGTCACTCAAACCTAGACTAACCCTAGTTGCCTGTCTGACACCCTGGAGCCCAGCAGTTGGCCTTTCTTTGTCCACTACCTGCTCCCACGCTGGCCTGAGAGTTCAGCCCCAGGACATCAGATCTTGTCTGTCTTGTTCACCATATCTCTACAATTAACACTTTGCATGGTATGGTGATACTGGGGTAGATGTTCAATATATTCTTTGAATTAATGAAACACATTAAATATATTTAAGTGTGCTGTAGGAGAAAAATGATATTTATGGCCAGGCCAGGCATCTACCAGCATCCTAGGGGTTTTGGTTCATTCTCACTGATGTCTAAAAATGCAAGAGGGTATGAACTCAGGGATTCATTGGTTCCTTATTGTGCTACTCAATAAGCAAAAGATACAGAGTGTCTAACATGGTGCCAGATGTTAGGAAAATCTGTGATTCTGCTCTAATTTATTAAAGAAGAAGCTTGCCAAGTGGAGACCCTGAATTACTAGTAATCTCAAACTGCCTGCGACATCCCTGGTGATAGAGCACAGCCTGAAGGTGCCTGTACATGCTGCTGCAGAAATGAGGAGCTCTGCACTCCAGCGAGGGGAGGCCAGAGCGGGGGAGAGCAGGCAGGCACCTGTGCGCGCTAGGGCCCAGCAAACGTAGAGCCAGGCTGCTGTTTCCCAGAAATGCCAGAGTTGACCTTTTCCAAAAGCTCCTTGTAGCCTTGAACAAAACAGAAGCCGATTAGTCAGGCTCCGGTGGCAAAACCGCTCCAAGCAGTGGTCCATGAAGCCAGAGCTGGAAGCACATTCCCAGTCCCCTGCTCTACAGACATCACTGGGAGCACAAGAGGAGGAGGAGGAGGGAGGAGGAAGAGGAGCAGGAGGAGCAGGAGCAGGAGGAGAAAAGCATTTTCCACCCATGATCCTCTTACTGCAGATATACTTGGCTTGGGCAGCCCTTATGCATGCATGGAGTTTCTGAAAGTTGTGCCTGACATCTACTGGGAAGGGCACTAATGCCACTCCTCTGCTGTTTTCATCTTCTCCCAGTACCAAAACCTTTTGGCTCTGTTTTCAGCCATGGCAGTCAGGGAACAAACACACCCTAATGACAACTCTAAAAAGGAATGGCAGTGATCATGCAGCTGGAGCACAGCTCTCTTGGAGTAAGAGGAGAGGCAGCAAAGGAGGTGGAGAGGATGTCTGAAATACTTCCTACCTACAAATTTAGCTTTCTAAAAAGCTGGCTTCCTTTGTGACCTTAACACTGGAAGGGAGACAGTATCCCAGTGCTACAGAAGGAAAAGGCCAAGAGGTACGGGCCTGTTGAGACACCTCCTGAAGGAGGCTGTGGGGGACTGTCGGCCACAGCTCTCTGACCCTTAGGGAGAAGTTCAGTCGTGCTCACTGGAAGACTGGGCTTGAACGACCTTTGTGTCCAAAAGAAGCCACCTGAAAGTCACCCCCACCCTATCCATTACCATCCCAACAGCTTCTTCATAATACATCCTGCATTCCCTTGCCACTCTCCCTCACTACCCTTTTCCAGAGACTCCTGTATGAAACTTCCCGGTATGTCCTGTTTCCAGTTCCAGCTTCACACTAAATCGGCTCAGAGGCGGGCTTGTGGGATAATGAGGCAGTTCGCTTTCTAATGTTTCAAGGCACCACCACAAGGTTCTCCACAACAGCTGCACCGGTGTGCGTCTCAGCCCTGGAAGCATGCCTTGCTGTGCTGTGTGCTCCCTTGCTGTAGACCTGAGCCTGCTCCCCACCATGTCTCCTTGCTGGGTCCTCCATTCCATCCCCAGAAGCATCCCTGTTGCATCAGGATTGTGCCAGGCCCTTCATAGGTCCTGTTCCCTCTGCCCCAGGGCCTTGCCCTTCCCTCCCTCCACCCCTTCCGTGGCCTTCTGTGGGATGATCCAGGTGGATCCCCTCTCCAATTCTTCCACCTCACTGTATCTCACAGCTCCTGTCAGATCCAGGTATTAGGTGGCAAAATAAACTATTCACTTGTCATTTGTTCTGTTTGTGTAGAAACTCCACAAAGGTGCGCCATCCAAACACAGACCATCCAGTCAGTCAGCTGACACGGTGGCTGGCTGGATCCGGCATAGGGCAGAGGCCCGCAAAGAAAGGGACCCTCTCTGCTCTTGTGCCCTGCTGTAGCCCCAGACCCTGGGACAAGATTTGGCAAATGACAGCCTCCAGCTGCCTGTGTTGAGCTAACAATGGTTTTTATATTTTTAACTAGATGGGGGAAAAATCAAAAGTAAAATAACATTTTATAACAAATGAGAATGATGTGAGATTCACATTTCAGTGACCATGAATAAGATCTTACTGAAGCACAACCACTTCAGTCATTTAATTCCATATTGTCTGTGGCGGCTTTCGTGCCACAATGGTGAAGATGAAGTGTTGTGACAGGGACCACGCGGCCACCTGTGAAGTCTCAAACGTTCTCTATCTGGCTCACTATAGACATCATGGTTGGGGCCCTGGCCTTGAACACTGCCTGGCAGGTGGCTGGGGACCCGTGAGTGAGGTGTGCCAACATTCTCTGGATTCTCCATGAACAGTATCCTGCCCTGCCCTAGAAAATCCCCAAAGCACATTGGGGACCAATACTGTCCAATTCCAATGGATGGTCCCGGCTGCATCCTCTCAGCTGGGCTCCATGCCTTTGTCAGTGGGAGATGGAAAGGGATACAGAAGGGCCCTGTGCAGATGTGGTCTCAGGAACTAGGCTAGCCCCACACACCTGGCCAGGGATCCACTTGGTTCCACCACACCACTGGTATCTTCTACATTTCCCCAGATGTGCTATTGTTTTTTTTTGTCATAGGCTGTGTAGCCCAATACCTGAGATCCAGCAGCATCTTGCACTGACAGATGGGGCAGTCAAGGCACCTATCATGGGGTCGCGTGGCATGTTGACACTGGCTTGCATGCATCCATTTCCCCCAACGCCTGGCTGCCAGCCACACTTTCTAGAAGCTCGCACTATGTAGTGTCACCCTTCTGCCCCTGGGATGTGGGGAAGGTCAGGGCACAGCCCTTCCCAGCTGGCAGTGCCATCTGTCACTCTCTCTGCAGGGACAGTCAGCCTCCCCTAGCCATCTGCATCCCCAAGACTCACTCATCAGAGCCTCGGGGCTCCTGCAAAGGCTGATGAGTGAAGATGGCTTGGCGTGTCCATACCATGTCTCCACTGTCAGAAGCTCTCTTTGTGTTCCTCCTCTTCCCCATACTTGGCACCTGGGCTTGCCAGGCATGCACAGATGCCTAGCATTCTGAGGCCAGTCAGACAACTTGCAAGCAGCAGCCCTTTGCATCACTCTCTGAAGAACTTGACTGATGGCAGAGGGCAGCTTTGCTTAGATGTTGAGTTTCCACCTGAGCAGCAGCTCCCTCAGACATAGTTAACCCTTCTCTCATCTCTGATCCCATACCCTGCCCATGTCACACTGCAGATCTGCAGCTCAGGAAACATAGCTCACTGCCTTTACTCAGCACAGCAAAGGATGAGGAGGCACAGAGTGCCGGGGGTGGCCAGCAGCCTTTTTGTAGATCTTTTAATTCATGATGCAGGAAAACTGGTGGGCATAAGACCACTGACAGTGGCAAGAAAAAAGAGTGGTACCTGGTAGCTGGCACCAGCTACTAGGGTCTTTATTAGGAAAGAACCTTTGACAACTGAAGGGGGTCCGGAGGTGTAGCCCAGTGTCAGTGTGGCTCCTGTGGCGAGGGCTTCTGATCTGAGAGGCTTCCCTGGGAATCCCCGCTTCTAGTGAGATTAAGAATAGCAAAAGGTAACAACTGGACAAGAGGGAATATGGATAGAAAAGAGGGAGGTGTGAACAAGGCCCAAGAGGATGCTGGAAGGAAGAGGCCCACATCTGCAGAACACAGCTAGTGAGGCATACCCAGGCACCAGGGTGCCCCATCTAGAGTCAGCTGCTTTCCCTCCTCAATGTACAGGATCCTTCATTTATAGGACCAGGACTCCATCCCTGCTGACAAGTGCATCTGCTGTGCTCTGTCCCCCAGGCAGCCTCCAGGTGCAGCAGGTGAAGGGAGGGTCCTTGTGTCTGTTTTACCAATAAGGAGATGGAGGCTTCCCCAGCTGTGGGTCACAGAGCTGCGGGTACAGGCCGAGCCACAATGCAAACCTAGGTAGCCAGGCCTCTTTTTCATTATAGACTGCCTTTGGCCTTCACTCTGGCCTGGGCTGCACTTCCACCACATGCAAGAAGGCTCTGACAGTGACGCAAGGCCCCAGCATGGTGCTGGAAACCATGCAAAGGACAGAAGCTGCTGACAATTGAGCATGGATGTATAGCTGTGGTGGTAGGGACTGCTTGGTGACTCTGAAGCTGTCCCTGGGGGCTGAAAGGACAGAGTCTCCTTAGAAAAAACCCCTGCAGGGTTCTCAGTGGACAGCCTGTGGGTCTCTCCATCCCTCGTGAAAGCACATGTTGCTGTAGCTTCATTTTACCTCTGTCCAATTGCTTTCTCCAGGAGACAGAATGAAGGAGGCAAGTCACAAGGGCCAAGAGTATCTCCCAGCAAGCAGGTCACATCCTGGGCTTGTATACTCCACCTTTTGCCCGAGTAGGTGTGGATTGGGGGGCAGGTGGTGCTGGGAGGGAGGGAGAGGTGTAGAATGCTTTGTCAAATTGCCATGTAAAGTCTGTTTCCTTTGAAATGCTTAGATTGTTAGGCCCGCGGGGTTTTCTCCTTACATACTACTTCCAGAACGCAAGGGATGGAAGTTTGGGTTATGGATGGTGAGTTAAGCAAAAAGATAGACACCAAGCATCCCTCTGTGTGGGGGACACATCTGTACTGGTAGATTTATTACTCGTGTATTAAATTTCCCTTCATCCTGCACCACTTGCTCACTTCACAGGAAATGAAAGGATACTGGGCCAAAGCTCAAATCCCTCCTAAGCAGAGGGAATTCCGGGTGTCATGGTTTCCAGAAAGGGAACACAGTCTCCCTGTGGGGTGTAATTACATCTTAGCTTTCTGCAGAAGAATAGTTTATGGCTTAAATGCTATTAATTGCAAGCCGTTTTGTTCCACGGGAAGTTGTTCATTGATAACTACCCAATTAGGGTTATTTTGCAATTAGTCTATTCACAGTAAATTTATTACAAAAGGGAGAGGCTGTGATGCAGCAAATTAAAGCATTGCTGGGGCCGGGTGTGCAATGCTCCTTAAGTGCCAATCTTATTAACCAGCACAGAGGTCCCCAGAGGTCGTGCCACCTTGGCCCAGGCATCAAACACCTAAGGGCAGCCGCTTGTAAACCTCTAGTGCAAAACCACACTGGCGATAGCTCAGCATAACCAGTAAAGGGTGGCAAACTCTGGTTCATGGTGATGAGATTCTGAATTTTGGATAGCTTCAGAGCAGGTATACTAGTGAAGATATGTGCAGTGCACATCACTGACCTAGCATGGTTCTTAACTGTGTCCTCAGCCCTCACAAACCCTCTGAGACAAGTGGGACTGTGTTTATCTCCTCTGTACAGGGGGAGGCATGAAGGCATGCAGAGGTCAAGCAATCTGCCCAGAGTCCAGTAACTTACGCAAGGGAGATTATGCGAGTCCAGCCTCACAGCCAACCTCCTGTCCACTGTCAACACTGGCTCCCTTGGTCCCTTTCCTGTGCCCTCCCTCCCTTTCTTAAAACCATACTGAGGACAGTGCAGGCACACATTACTGGCGGGATGACTTCTAGGGCCCTGCCAAGTTGCATGAAGCTAAAGTTTTTCCTCCTGAAGAGATACAGGAGGAAAGAGATACTCCACAACCTGAGTTCTAATACCTGCTCTGCCATGTGCTAGCCACGTCTTTCTAGCCAACATCTAGAGTGATGGTGAACCTTTAAGTGTTTTCAATGACACAAACAGACTGCTGAAGCTTGTCTGCCATAGGCTTGCCACCACTGGCCTAACTCTTGAAGCAGAATGGGCTCATAGCAGACTCACTTTGTCACGTGAGGACTCAGCGTGACAAAGCACCATGGTATGCATGCTCCCACAGATGGTCTCAGCCTTAGAATGCTTTGGCTTCAGATTTTCTACTTTGATCACGGTGTAAAAGTGAATTTTTATGACCATCCTGTTCTTCAGTTTCAGTTCAATATTTGATCAATTATGTGAGTTATTCAGTACACTATTATAAAGCAAGCTGGGCGTGAGATGAACTTACTCGAGGCTGATGTGTTTTGAGCATGCTGAGTGTAGGTTAGGCTGAGTTCTGAGTGAGGTATATAAAATGTGTTTCTGGCTTAATGGTATTAGCTTGGATTTGACCCAGATATCACTGCATTATAGCATGGGTAGATAGGACAGGTAGTTAACAGGAGGTAGCAAACTATGGATTCCAGTGCCAGTGACTCATGGGCTACATTTGCAAAATAGTTTTATCAGCATATAACCACAGGTGTTCAAGGCACGTGCCTGTAATCCCAACTCTTGGGATTCTGTAAACAGGCAGATCACTCCAACCTAGCAGTGAGACCCTGAGCACCCTGTAGACCCTTCACTAAAATAAAAAATAATAAAAAAGCAATGAAATAAAGAACAAAAACTAGGCAGAGAAGACAGACAGACAGACAGACAGACACACACACACACACACACACGCATGCACACACACACATGCAAAACTTACCAACATAGGCCTCGTTGCTCAGTGAAGCAAGAGAACAAACATTTCTGTGGTGGGCCTATGACCCTACTTTTCAACACAGTTTTGGAGTGAGTGTATCAGAGACTTCATGGCCCACAAGTACTCAAAAACTGACTGTTTGTCCCTTTGCAGAACTTATTAGGAGCTCATTGTTATTTTTTTTGGCCAAGTGTTCAACTCAGGCCTCAGAATCTGCTCTATCAGACTCTAGACAATAAAAGATTTTAGATAGACCGTGCTCTCTTTAGTTATTACAAGAACATAGATGGGAGCCATCTGGATGGGTCAGCCCAAGGGGATGCTACAAGGGACAAACAGGTCTTCACCTGAAATTTCTCTGTTGAAAAGAAAGTATGGCACAGACATGCTGGGTACTTATAGCTCAGAACCAGAGAGAAATTTCATTTACATGTTAAAGTTGCCCCACTGGTGCACTGTCCCTCCAAAAGGGACAAGGACAGGGTTTGCTTGTGCTCTCCTACTCTCTCTCTTCCCTCAGTGCCTGGGCAGCACCTCTCTAATGATGTAAGGCTCTTATTCCTGACTGGTAGTAAACACAGAGGCATAGACAAGCACCCTGTAACATGGATCACTGGACCCAGGACCCCCAAGGGTACAAGTCCACAGTCAGGTCTCTTCTATAAAAATGTAGTACTCGCATATAATCTACATACATCCTTCTGTATGCTTTAAATCAACTCTAGATTATTACAATGTGAATGGTGCTATGTTGCTTAGGGAATGATAGAAAACCTATCTCTAGCATAAATGAGAAAAATTCTGAAAATATTTTCAATATACAGTTTGCTGAATGCATGAGTGAGGAGCACATGGCTGCAAAGGAGGACTGTGTTTGCAGTGAAGATGTCTCCAAAGACCTGGGACATCTTGCATGAAGCTCTTCCTCTACACAGGCCTCAGGCTGGCCACATAGCTCAGTGGATTAAAGTACCTGCAGGCAGGCTCAGGGGCTGGGGGCTCAATCCTTGGGCCTGCCGTGCCAGCCGTGCCTCCAGAGTGCACTGAGATGGAAATTGAGACTGGGCATGGTGGTGCATGAGTGTGATCCCAGCTCTTGGGAGGCTGTAAACAGGCGGATCACTACAAGTCCGATTTAACAGTGAGAACATGAACGCCGTTAGACCTTTCACTAAAATACAAAAAAAAGTAGCGATGAAATAAAAAACAAAAACTAGGCAGAGAAGACTCACACACATACGTGTGCACATGCACGCACACACACACACACACACACACACACACACACAAAACCTAACTACATAAGCCTCATTGCCCAGTGAAGCAAGAGAACATTTCTACAGCGGGCCTATGAGCCTACTTTTCCTGGGAAGTCCTGTTCATCATGTGCCTGGAGATGGAGGTCTTCTGTATCCAGAGAGACAGAGGATCTAAGATCTGCTGATTTGAGGGGTCCCTGGGTCACCAGGCCTTGCCTGGTTTCTGAATGCCTATACCTGGGGGGTAGTGAAAGCTTCCAATTTTGTGGCTGGCTCACTGCACTTTCTGATCTCTGTCTGGACTTTGAGGAGGCCCCAGAACCTCAGGGGTTCATTCTTGCCCCACTTGCTGATCTCAGTCCCTGTCTGGCTGTGGGGTCCCCATCTGTCTCATTCCTAGGAGCTCTGGGTCATTTCTTCTTTTCAGTGATAATCAGGAATCTTTACTTCTCCCATAGGAACAAAACCAAATACTCTTAGTCTGAGTTATGAAACAACAGGAGATACCCTGAACCCTGGCTGCCTTGTGAAGGACCGCAGGGCCTACCGTATCTTGCACTGGGCACCCTGAGAGTGGAAGGGGGACAGAAGCTAATAGTGGAGTAGGCTCCAAAGTGAAGCCGAATGAAAAAGACACCCTGAATACTCAGTGCCTGCCTCTCCCTGGATGAATAAGGAAGCCAGGACCAGAGGGTAAAGGACTCTCCTCATTGGTGGGCAGCTGAATTCAAACTGAAATACACATCTTTTCATTCCAAATTCCTAAATGGTTCTTAACTGTGTTCTCAGCCCTCACAAATGCTCTGAGATAAGTATGATCATATTTACCTCCCCTTTAGAGGTGGAGACACAAAGGCATACAGACGTCAAGAAACCAGCCCAGAATCTAATAGCTTATGCAAGGGAGGTCTGGGATTTGAATTCAGGGAGTCTTTGTTCCAAGTGGCGCCCACCATCTCTGCAGCCTTTTGAGTGCTACCTTCCCTTCCATGGGAAAACAAACAAACAACAACAACAAAAATACATGGGCAGATGACTACAACTTGAGAAGGTCTTCTCTAAGGAGAAATACAAGCAGCTTTGAGTCAGCCAGTGACAGTGGAGGGGATGTCAGGCATTAAAGAAGTGGCTCAGGGCTGAGAATGCAGCCAGATGGTAGCACACAAGGGTCTTTTCTCCTGTGGAGCGGTTAGACATTTTCTGCTGATACCTGTGCATCCAGAAAAGAAGGATGTATCTCAAGAAAATAAGACTTACTCCAGGATGGCGCAATGCCCCCTCCATCTATCTCTCTCAGGATGTCTCAGGACGTAATATAAGGTCGCTTACAAATGATATGACCTTGGAGAACTGCTTTTACATGCTCATCTGAAAATACTTAGGCTGCTGATCTCTAAGGCACCTCATAGGTGAGGGAAAGGATGTGCAATGACCTCTAAAGTGCCCTGAACATGGTGACACTCACTCAGCACATGCTCCAGGTCGTCCTCCCTCCCATGAGCACCAAGGTCACACCAAGCTTTCCATGGCACGGTCCAGTTTTAGGTGGGTCATCTCTTTATGTATGTGATGCCGAGCTGTGTAAGACTTGCCCCATTTTCTAGGACCCCCCTCTACCTCTTAACCCCATGAGTCCTCCACTGAGCTCTGATTGTGCCCTGCCACTCAGCAAGACGCCTGATTCTTCACTGGGTTATCTACACATAGGGAGGACAGGAGGGAAAAAGGAGAGAAATAAGGAAAGATATAAAAAGGAAAAATGGGATGGATGGAAGGAAGGGAAGAAAAACTTTCCTTTTTCCCTTGGAAACGATATACTAAAGTCAACATTCTCAAAATCCTGGGAGGGAGGGAGGGAAAACATGGCAGGCTGTCCTTACAGAGCTCCCAAAGTCCACGCAGCCCACTGGAAGCCTTCCAAATCCCATCTAATCTCAATTATGTCCATTCAAGTCCTGACCTTCTGCTGAGAAAGAAAGCAAACCCTGTCATACAGCTGCCTCATGTCTGTAACTTTCACAGGAGCCCAGATTCTGTTATAATATTATCTTTCACTATAAAAACAATGAGTTAAAGCACCCACAAAAATTAACATGAGACTTTTCTTACAGGATACTTGAGAACATACAGAGCACCCCTACGAATCACATCTTGTGTCTCGATCTGTGAGTGGAGAAGTGGAGCAACTGTTCTCTATCTCAGATGATTTAGGACATCTAAAAATGGACCAGCACTGGGGCTAGGAAGAGGCAATGGGGCTGGAACTTACCCTCGAGGGGGCAGAGCCGAGTCACCTTCTCAGGCATCAGCAGCCCCAGCTTGTGGCGGCAGTAGGTCTCCCCAATCTCCTGGCGGCAGTGCTTGGACTTGGAGCGAGACAGGGCAGAGATGGCCTCCTTCCCCGAGATGTCACACTTGGGCGGCTGCTCACGCTTGGTCTCAGGAGAGCTGCCACCACTCCTCCTGGAGTGGGGCATTCTGGGTGCATCCTTCCCGTGGCTGCTGTTGGTGGCTGCCCTCTGACCATGAGGTAGCACTTCGCTGGGGCCCTTCCCCAGGACAGAATGTCCCTGCCCTTTGTCCTGGGGCTCTAGCTTCCTCTGCAAACGCTGCTTCTGCCCACTTGGCAGCTTCTTTGCTGCCTCTGGCTGATGTTTTTGTTTCTGAGTCCGCGGTGCAAAGTTGCTGTTATCAACATTCTCAAAATCCTTGGGCACCGAGTTCTCATTGTTGCTGTCTGTGCGTACTTTTTCTTTGGGTCGGTGAGAAAAGTAGCCATCCTGGAGAAGGCAGGAAAGAAAGGCAAAAGAACCTGGACTGAGCCATCATTCAAGCTAAATCACAAAGTTGGCCCTTTAGGGCTGGGGTGGGGAACACACTCTGAGCTGAATTTTCCCATCTACCTTTGCAATTGGCTTAAATTCTGGAAACACTTTCCTTTCTAGATGCCAGCTTCCCCATCTGGACACATGTGATGTTTCCACCAAGAACTAAGTTTTCTCCCAAGCTCTCAATGACTAGCACTAGCCTTGATTCTCAACATTTCAGGTCAGCTTCTTTCCTTCACCAGAAATCTCCACCACTGGGCAACAAATACTTTGCCCCAGTTTCCTGCTTGAATTCCAGCAGAAAGTGCCATGATGGCCTGCTGGAGGGCTGGAAATGACATGCTAAATGTCATAAAGGGAGGACATATAGGCAGGATATTATACACACCCTAGTGCCTTTAGGACATGGTCATACATACATGCCTAAAGGGAAACCAGACTTGAGCCCCTGACAGTTCTGTAACAAAGACAGCACTGGTTTTCTTCTTTTTGAGGGAAAGAGGGAGGCAGCCTGTGCACAATGCAGAGCCAATGTGTTCCAGGAGAGTGTCAACCCATGATATTCTTGGGTTTGAGGTTTAGCTCTTGATGTTGGGACTGGGAATAAAACTCGTTAAGTCACCGGAGGCAAAGAGAAAGGTCAGAAGTCACTAGAGACAATGCATGGCTTGGAGCTTTCCAGAAAGGTGGAACCCCACACTCATCTCCAGCATGTGTGGCCAGGTCCTGGTGATTCTGAGTTCAAATCAAGTGCCCATCATCATTTCTGAAACATGTTGCTCTACTTTAAACCTTATTCCCAGGGCTTTAACCTGAAAAGGAACCCTCCAAGCCAGAGTACACTCCTAAGTGGAACGCAAGGCACAGAGAATACAACTGGCTCCATAAGTCTACACTTTTGCTGAGGAGGACCTCATTGATGAGTGAGCACCACTATTAATTTTAGTTTTCAAGGGCATTCAAATGTACCCCTTCAGAGTTGCCGAGCAAGAACGAGAGGATGAACAGTGCAGCTGTGCCGGTCCCAGAGAGCCACCAATGCAGCAATGCTTGACTTAGCACGTCAGCAAACCATAGTCCTTGCCCCAGCTCTGACCCCTGCTTTGTTTCTATAAATAAAGCTTTATTGAAACACAGCCATACCTGTTTGCTTATGGATTGTCTGTGGCTATCCCCTGCTATCACGACATAATGAGCAATTGTGATAGAGACTGGCTGCCTGGCTGTGTGAGCTTTAGAATGAGTATACAGACCCCTTTTCTATAAGAGTGGGTACAGGAGGGCCACTCCATCTGCAACTGGTTCATACAGTTGTCCTTTTCTCAGGGTCCTCGTTTGATTCAGATGCAGCTAACTCCAGAAAGAACTTTCAAGGAAAAGACTATTTTTCTTTCATCACATAAAAGCGGGACAGAAAAGGTTGAGGATGTTAAGCAATTTGGCCAAAGGCACCTGGAGGAGGCAGTCAATGTGCACCTGTCTGGGTCTCAGGCTTGCTACTTGGGGGGCGGGGGATAGCCAAGAAGTGGTCAGCTCTTTCTCCATGAGGGGAGTGGGAGGGAATCTTCCTCTTTGAGCACCAGCCCTGTGTACAGATGGAGTTGGAAGGAGCAAGGGAGGTGTTCTATGACAGCTCTTCCCAAATATTCAGCTCCCTCCTTTCTAAGCATGTGACAGAAGCGCACATCCCCATTTCCTGCAAATTAGACACAACCAAGCTACTTGTCCAGATAGGATCAATGGCAGGACCAGGGCACAAGGTGCTATATCCTCTTTGCCTGCATAGTAATCAGCTCACAGGCCCACATGCTAAAAGTTGGGTCACTAGCCTATGGCAATACTGGGGAGTGGTACAACTTTCAGGAGGTGGAGCCAGTAGGGGGAAGTGAGGTCACTGAGGGAAGGCTCCTGAGGGGACTGAGACCCTGACATCTCCCTTTCAGCCAACCACGGACTGACACCTCTAAAACCATGAGCCAAATAAGCCCTTCCTCCTTTAAGCTGTTTACCCCACCCAGGTATTTTGTTGCAGTGCTAGAAAGCTGACACAGCAGCCTCATCACTCCTGATGGTGCAGATCCTGTCCCCCCGAGGTAGGCTGGTGTGAGCAGAAGCCATCAAACCCCAAGGAGCAGAATCAGTCCCTACTGCTTAGAGTACTGAGTTTGCTGGCTCTGTTACCACAGCACAGTCTAGCTCATCTTAATATGTATGGGAGTTAACTTGACCACTCCTCCTACGAGCCAAACCTGTTCTACTCCAGATACACAACTGAGTGTCTCCAGAGGATCTATGTAAGATGCCCAGCATCCACAGGCCTCCGTGCTCTGGTTCTTCATACAATCAGTGGGAAACTCAGTGAAACAAGTAGTAGGAGTCTAGTTAAGGAGAGGCACCTGGAGCACAGAGAGCTTCGATAGCCCCAGTCACAACGCTGGTTAATGAAGACTCAAACTCTGTGGCTCAACCTCCCCACCCAGAACTCGGGGAGCTGGTATTTTCCTCATGGGTGTTTTGGTCAGGGTGAGTGTACTCAGAACTTCTGGAACATGCCTGCCACCAGAGCAGGAGAGAGCAGCAACAAACCGGGCCTCGGGGACTCTACACTAAATGCTGGGCCTCAGCTCTCTCCGTGCTGGTGGTTTCCAGCACAGACGGCTTATTCCCTCTCCTATGACTGACTAGCCATGTCCACTTCTTCTTAACCAATCCAACTCTCTCACCTTGGGTTATTTATGCAAATGCAGCCCTTTGACTTATTTTATTTTAATGCGCTTATTACAATGATTGCACATTCAAATGTTTGCATGTGAGCTCCAAAACTCTAATTGCTCTGTTGTTGCTTTACCTCTAAGCTGTTGCTA
Organism: Ctenomys sociabilis; assembly: GCA_004027165.1. Classification (NCBI taxonomy): domain Eukaryota; kingdom Metazoa; phylum Chordata; class Mammalia; order Rodentia; family Ctenomyidae; genus Ctenomys; species Ctenomys sociabilis. The sequence continues at coordinate 53,190 of PVKA01009505.1, read as the reverse complement.
GAATCCATTTTCATTCTGGAGAAATAATTAAATGCAATAATGTCCTCCATTCCCATTCAACCTTGGGTTTGTTTAGAGCCAATTCCAATCAGGTAGCAATATCCTGAGCACAGTAAAGCTCCGAGAGGCACATTGCACGACCCAGGCTGCTCGCATGCAAAAGCCTGGGTCTGCTTCTGCTGTTCCCGACTTGTCTAATGCTCACACTTGGAATGGGTTTCGATTCTGTCTACTGAGCATCAGCGCCTGGATCCTGCCTCGGAGAGGTGAGGGTGAGACACTATGTGTTTTCAACTACCCACTTATAGATAAGCGTTTGCTCTTATGGTCTATGTAGGCACTCTGGGTACAGAGGAGGAAGGCCCAAGTTCTTGACTTGCTTTAGTAATGCCTCATTGTCCCTTCTGTAAAACGACAGGTCCTGTATGTGTGTTCCTAAACATTCTCTGAATTAGTCACCAATCAATACGATCGACTAACAGAGTTCTGGCATTTCAGCTCACTGAAAATAGTCTAATAGACTTTAAAGGACCTGGGGCTGACACAGGCTGGGCGATCCACATGGTGGATCCTCCCACCCTGATCCTCCAATCATTGTCGCTAGCAAGGTGCTGAGGGTCAGGCATCCTAAGTCTTCCATCCTCCATTCACCAGAGAGAGCAAACATTTCATCTTTCTCTGCCTCAATATCCAGGGGACTGAGAATGGCACAAACCTCCTGGGGATTGAAAGAATCAATCAAGAATTGAACACAGTGCTTGACATTTGCAGATCAGTTAAGAAACATACATCTCCTCAGAAACATGCACACAGTGCTTATTATACACAGGCTGTGTGTATGCGCTGACCCACTTGATCATCAGCATGTTGCTATACAGGAGATGCCCTGGCATTTTTTCCATTCTTCAAATGAGAACAGTAGGTGCTGGGAAATTAAGGGACTAAACCTACACTGAAGGAGGTGGAAGGGCCAGGATTTGAGCCCAGGCGAGGTCTGAGAGCCCCACAAGCCCCACATCACCTAGCCTCTTAGCAGTTAAGATTAGGGCCAGAGCCAAAGGGAAACCCCTGCCAGGTGCTCAGACGGGAAGCACCTGTTCCACCTGCGCAGCATGACTGGTTTATGGCTTCCTTTGTGCCAGGTGGATGCACAGCCGGCTGGGGAGCTGTTCCCTATTGAACTCAGTGTCCAAGGCTGCATTGCAATTGCCAAGACTCCTACAGTCATTGGGAGGGGTATGGGGGAAAAGCCTGCACCTGCTTCCAAAAGTATTTCCATGCCTGGGTTATGGACAGTGGCAGCATAGTGTGCAGGGCTGTACCCAGTGAAGGCGCTCAGTTACACTGCCTGCCAATGCAAACAGGCCCCACAGAAGCCCTTGCCTGGCTCATTTCCATGTACAAAGCATGTGCCCGGGCCAGCTTGCAGCGACCTATGAGCCATGCTGGACGTAGGCATGACTTACTTTGACAGAGCCCTAAATAATCAGACCTTGGCAATTCAGAATCCTGCAAATAGGATGCCAGGCAAGGCCCAGGAGGAGGAGGAGGGAGAGCTGAATTGAGAGAACTGGGTCTGAATCCAGCCTCCACCCTTAATCCTACCATGGAGGGCAAGACATTAAACCTTCTGGAGCTTCAGTTTTCTCCTCTCTAACAAGAGGCTCTAAGAAGACCTGTGTGCAAAGGTGAAGTCGGTATAAACTGAATCAGGACACTTAAATTTCATTCTACTTAGCAAAAGCACATTTAGTGTGATACTTGATCTGTATTAAACACTCAGCAAATGATGGCACAATACTATTTTTCATGGAAGAATAGGCTCAAGTCTTTTAGGAAACGTAGGGTGTCATGGGTTAAAATCCAGACTCACTTTGCTCACTGTGTGGCCCTGGGTGCAATGCCTTGTTCTGCCTCACTTTCTTTCTGTGATATTATGGGGATAGCTGCACCAATGAAATGGAGTCGTATGAGAATAAAAAGTGCTAATACAGTACAGCCAGGGGCCTGGGAGATAGCTCAGCAGCATAAGCGCCTCCCTGAAAGTACAAGGTCCAGAATTTGATACCCAGTGCCACACACACACACACACACACACACACACACACACACACACACACAAATTCTGTGATATAGTACAGCCAGGTTAATGCCTCCTGTTTCTTCATAAATATTAGCTGTAATTTATTCAAAATGAAATTAATGCTTGTAGCGGTGGCCTGACACAGTGACTCTCAAACTGTAGTCTGGAGACTTCTGGGGGAGCATGAAACCCTTTCTGAAGGCCTTCGATGCTGGGCTGCTTCATCATCCTCGATGTGCTGCTTTCCTGTGCCTGCTCGCCCACGCCCGAGTGCATGGTGAAGTTTCCCAAAGGCTACGTGACACGTACTTTGGCAATGGTTCGAAAACAGAAGCAGATGTGAGAAGCCAGCTGTCTGCTTTCTGCTAAGCCACGCATTACAGAGATTTTCAAAAATGTCAAAGGATGTTTCTCTTCTTACAAACTCTGTTTCCTTGTGGAAAATACATGCTTTTTCATTAAAAATGTTTACTTATATGGGCCTGTAATGAGATTGTACAGTTTTATAATGACTTAATAAATGAGTATTTTAAGGAAGCCCCAATATAAACATCAATATGCAGCAATTGACAGGCCTAACCAACCTCAGGGTTGCCTTTTGAGGGTTCTCAATGTTTGGGGCTCAAAGGGGGCACTGAGATCAAGGCTGAGAACTGATGACATTTCATGTATGTGCTATCCAATGTAGCTATTCATTCGTGAAATGAAAAGGTTATTTTTATTTATGTATTAAACACAGATAGGATGGACAGAGGCCTGTATCAAATGGAAAGTGATGCAGTCAGTACTTTCACATAAAGAAAGCAACGGAAGTCTGGGTTGTCATGCCCAGAGCTGTGTTTAGGGAGGGGGTGACCTACAGCCATAGAGCCCTCCCCCACTCAGGTGAAGCCCAGATGGGGTCTTCCAACTTGACCCTGATCGGAATGTGGCCTATAGAGACTTGAGCAGGTGCTATGAGTTTGTATTAGCTCAAGGCCATGTCCCCAAAATGAGCCCATGCTCCTAAGAGAGCTTGCCTGAGAAAAATCAAGGTGCCTTGAAGAACAATTTGTCTGTGTCAGCAATAACTGAGGACAGTTCATACCTCCCTATCTCTGGGAAGATGGGAGTCTGACTTCCCTGGGGGTCAGGCAGCAAGCCCCAGCGGATTGCACATGGACTAATGCCTTGCCTTCCTGCTCATTGGACCTGTTTGTTCCTTTCCTGACTCTTCTGAAGCCGTCTGCCATACTTCCTACACCTTCCTCTCCCTTTAATGTGCCCAGCTCACTCTGGACAAGTCAGTGGAGCTCCGCTCTTGCTGGGCCCCTTTCCCTAACACAGTAATCATTACAGATTGTTTCTGTCCTAACCACTTTTGCTAGTGTCTGGCTTTGTTTATATTTCTGACACTGCCCAAGGCCACGAAGCTGGGCCTAAGTCCTGCAGAATGAGTCCTTAGGACCAAAGCCCAGGGGCCCTGGGGAAGCTGGTGTGAAAGCCAAGCTAGCCATCACCCTCTCTCACCTCCTCTAGACCCCTGCTTGGCAGAGAGAAACTGCACAGCATCTCCTGGGACTTTCCACATCCCCATGAAAGATCTCCAGCTGGGAAGTGCAGATGCCTACAGGAAGAAAGCACGGCCAGGGTCACCATGAGGAGGAAAAGGGAGGAAACAGAAGGACACAAGGAGCCTGAGGAAGCAGCAAACCCCAGCTGGCATTTCTACCAGGCCCTGTGAACTCATGCTCTCCTTGGTATGGCTTATTTGTTCTTCCAGCCTTGAAGAGAACAGGACACCCCTCCGGGTGCCACATCACATTTGGCCTCACAGGACATCATGCCAAGGGAACCGGGCTGGGCACAGGAAGACAACAATGTCATGACCTCACTAATACATGCAATATATTTCTTAATACTCAGCTACATGGAGAACAAAAGAGTGCTCACTGTGGGTGGGAGAGCAGAAGATGGGGTCAGACAACACAGTGCTGCAACACAGGCTGGGAAAGCTAGAGTCCTGATACGTAACATGGGCTACAAAGTTAATACAATTGTACTGCATTAGGGATTTCTGTTAAAGAAGTAGATTTAGTTGCTTGTCACAAAACAAGGAACCATGAGATGATACCTGTCAGCCTGCTTCCTGACGTGAACCATTTAGCCATCTGTGCCTATCCCATATCACCAGGTTGTAAGGCTCAAAGATGCACATAATACATTTTATTCCAACACTAATAAATAAAACAATCTCAAAAAGTGGGTCAGGGTCAGTAAAAAAATCAGCCACCTGTCTTTGTCAGTAATGTTCTCTTAGAACACCTGTTTGTTCACACCTGCTCACACTGAATGCGGCACTTCAGTGACATGACGGCAGAGCCAGGACAGAAGTTGCAGAAAGTCCCCAAAAACAAGATCTGGCTTTCATATAAAACATGGGTGCTGCTTTAGGTGAGCAAACTAAGGCTGAGCCAGGCTAGTGCAAGGTCAGGCAGTGGGTAAGCGGAGGCAGCAGAGCCGATGTGCAAGGGGTCAGATGGCTCTTCTTCCCCACTAGTTGGAACAAACTGACTACACCCAGAAGATTTTCATGTGGAGACTGCAATACTCTTTAATAAAATACCTCTAAGCTCAGTCTTGCCTTAGACACCATTTCACACAGATTGCTACAGTGGAACACTCCATTACCCCACCTTAACCACCACTTGAGCGTAGACAACCAAGCTTTGCTTCAGAGCTGACATTCTTCAGAGACCTCAGGGACAGGGGTTGTCACCCACAGCACTGTGGGCATTTAGGGCCAGATAACTCTATTGCAGAGGGTTGTCCTGATACTTAGCAGCATCTGTGACCTCTGCTGAGTAGACGCTAGTAACAGCCCCTGGCTACAACCACAGACACTAAATGCTTCCAGACTATGACCAAGTGTCCTCCTCCTCCTGACCCTCAAGGTCGGGCCAGCAGACCTTAGTTATTATTTTTCTACCCAGAAGCAGCCTTTCTGGATTTTAAAATAGTTACACCTCTTAGCAAGTAGACAAAGTGGTTGGAATTAGAGCGGTCACTGAAGAAGAGGATGGCTGGAGAAAGGACCTCAGCTGACCAGAAAAAGGGGTCTCCAAGGGAGAGGGGGAAGGGCCTGGGAATGGCAGGAAGCAGTCACTGCACAGAGAATCGTCCTGCATCCTGCACGACTTCTGAAAGTTGTCATGTGAATGAACAACTAATTTATAATTATTTGAGCCAAGAACATAAGTCAGATTTTCAATGTGACACAAAATATTCTTTTCTTTTTTATACCAGGAATCAAACTCAGGACCTTGTGCTTGCCAGGCAGGTGCTGTGCCACTGAGCTATATCGCTAGCCTTTATAAATGGTTTCAACATCACAGTTTTCTAGTACAGTAGCTAGGGTAGTAGCAAGGGTAGATTTTACATCATTCAAGATATGACTACGATGTCAGAAAAGTCCACCACCTGAGGCCACACAAGCTGTGACTGTTGAGTTTCCAACAAACATCTCTTACTCAGCTGCATTTGTCACTACTGGATTCTTGGTGGCTGCATCCAGGAGCTGCTCTTCCCATTGTCTTGTGGGCTCTTAGTACCCAGGAATGGCCATAGGCCAGGAGCATCAGTATCACCTGGGGATGAACATATTAGGTGTACAGAACCTCGGATCCCTGCCTGGACCGACTGGATCAGCTGGATCAGACTCTACATAGTAACGGCATCCTTGGATGATTTGTGTGTGCATTAAGTTGTTCTCTGTTTCTCTGTCTCTGCCATTCTGTCTCTGTCTCTGTCTCTCTCTCTCTTTCTTTCTCTCTTGGTCTCGATCTCTGTCTTGCTCTTTGTGTGCGTGTGTGTGTGTGTGTGTGTGTGTGCATGTGTGCGCATGTGCACAGGTATGTTGTGTTGGGATAGAATCCAGAGATTTGTGCACACTAGGCAAGTGGTCTTAGTACTGAGTTATGCCCAGGCCATGTACACTGAAGTTTGAGATATTTGCTAGTCTAATTTTTACATGATCATTTAAATAATGAAATATACATGATTTTCTTATAAATTACTTTATATATTTGTTTCTCGCACTACTTCAGACTGGCTTTAAAAGAAAGTGTCATGGGTACAAGTAGGTTAGAGTAAGAATGGATCTCATTTCAGGATGGGTGAAAAAAATATCTTTCATATTTTTTTATGTTGCAAGTGGTTGGGGCTGGTCAGATGTGGTGGAAGATACTTACAATCCCAGCTATTCTGGAGGCTGTGGCAGGATGATCACAAGTTTGAGGCCAGCCTGTGCAACTTAGTGCGACCCTGACTCAGAATTTTAAAAACTTAAAAGTACTGTAAATGTAGTGTAGCATGAAGACCCTGGGTTCAACCCCAGTACCACATACCCATACAAAAAGACTGTGTCTGATAAATCATGAACATTGGTTTATTCATTCTAGAAAATTAAATTTTTGCTATACTCAAGGGTTGAATCCAGGGCCTCTCACATAGTAGGTAAGTACTCTACCACTGAGCAACATTCCCAGCCTTATTTATTTATTTATTCTTATTTGTGTACTTGATACAGGGCCTTAACTCACAGTGATACTCCTGGTTTCAGCCTCCCCAGCGCTGGGATTACAGGTGTACACCACCATGCCTGGACTCTGTCCCCAGCTCAGCATGCCCTGGGGGTGGGGCTGGTGTGGCATGCAGGACCACCAGACTGGGGATCAAACCCTGGTCCCCATACTTGCCAAAGCTAGCACTTAGTCCACTGAGCTATCTTGCTGGCCCCCTTTTCTTTTCTTTTTTTTTTTTTTTAACACTTTCAACAGATTATCTTTAAAGATCCCAAGACAACTGTCCTGGGCAGATGCTGTGAGCATGCACACGTAGCAGCTACAATTATGGAAGCAAGGTGAGGTGAAGCGCTGCGCCCAAGTCACACAACACAGCTCTCATGCCAGCCCTCTGCTCCATGGGCTGCTAACAAGCAGCCTGGGCTCAGCAGCTCACACATTTCCAAAGTGAACACGGGGGGCAACACCACCCCTAAGCAGTCACTGAGTGTGCAACTGTAAGAGGGAGGCTGGGTACGCACAAGGGCAGCCAGAGAGCTCGGGCCTCTCCCCCCCCCCGGTTCATTCTACATCTCCAGTACTTTTTAACCCCAGGGCTATGACTCCAGCCTGCTCAAACCTCATCAAAATCCTTGTGCTCTATGGTTTTATTTTCCACGTATTTTTCGTGCTTCTCTTACCTCAACTTCTTGGAGGCTGTCCTCGTCCTGGCCATCACTCTCCTCCCCATTCCCCCATGAAGTCCCCTGGGACAGGCACTTGGGGAGACAAATGGGTCTCTTGCCATGAGAGGCAGCTGGCTTTGTGTGGATCCTCTGCCGCCCCTTCCCCCAATCTCCTGTCACAAGTGGGTAATAAATGGCGCACTTTTGAGCTCATTACCAAGGAACCGCAGCAGAAATGGAAATGCTCACAGAGCCAGCAACATTAATAACGAAAGATGCCTGTAAACACACACACACATACACACACACACACACACGAGTATTAATTTATATTATCTGAAAGCCCAGGCCATTTGGGGCAGGGAGAGAAAGAAGAAAGCTCTTAATATTATCATCCACATAATTTCAGAACTGAGCTATTCCAGCAGCTGCTAATAAATTATTTTTACTATGCAGAGGTACAAATGAGTATGCTGCTGTCAGCCCCTAAATCTCCTTTATGAACGCCTGTTTGCTTTGGCCACCCTATGAGAGAAAGAGTCTTCCAGCTCCCTGCGAGCTCTAGGTGCTCTGTAGATGCTGTCCATGTACACGTGACCTGGACATGGCACAGAGGACACTGACGCATATCAAAAGGGTACAGGTGTTAGAGGGACAGTAATGCTTAGGCAAGAGCTTTGGAAAATAGTCTCTGCACTGTGGACTGAAGCTTGCTCTGTCTGTGGGACGCGACATATCCCCTCTTGGGGACACAGATCTGTAGAGCCTGCTGATCTCCATCAAGCTCCAGGGTCCAGAAGCAAACCCCACCACGGCCCACTTCCACGCGTGCTGCTCCAGAAGTGGAGCCCCCGCCATCTCTGCAGGTTGAATGTGTGAGATCACCCACTTCTCAAGCTGTCTGAGCCAGGAGAAAGCAGGGGACCACAGTGACCAGGGTACACTACCCAGGACACCGGGTGTCATCCGAGGGCGTGCTGTGGAGTGGCCCTTCAGGATGAAGCCTGAATTGCCAAGTCCCAGCTCTGTGGCCTTGGGAAAATGGTTAACTCTTCTGAGCCTTTCTTTCTCCTATGTAAGTAGTTACATCAGCCAAACCTTTTAGGCCTGATGAGGAAGGAGGCTGATGCGGTGACAGCAAAAGCACAAGCCAGGAAACATAAGGTCAACAGAGGTGACTGCTGCCAATGGTGTACCCTCCCAGTTCTTCAGAGCTTTCTTTTTTCTAATATCAGACACTAAGTCCATGTGTGCTCTATCCCTGAGTGACAACCTCAGCTTTTATCTACTTATTTATTTAAGCAGGGTGGCCTATGATGGCTTTAAATTTGCAATCCTCTTTTGTCAATCTCCTCAGTGGTTGGGGTTACAGGTTTGCACAACTACACGTAGCCTCCAAAGTGACCTTCCATGAATTCACCCCCAGATATTTCCCGAGTGCTAAGCATAAGCCAGCCACTGGGATGCACCCAGGAATGAGACCAACAGATGACTATGACTTTAGAGCTTATTTTTCAGTAGATCAGACAGGCAAACCTACAAACAATGCAATAAATACCATGCAATGCAAAGCCAGGCATCTTCCAGACAACTTTACCCATCCATTTTAAAGACTCAGTAACTGAGGCTGGAGAAGTTGTCTAAACAGTTGTACAACCTCAGACGGTTGAGAGAGCTACACAATGTGGGAGACACTGGTTGCCTAGGTGGCAGGTAACAAGAAAAGTGCTTGCTGTCTGCCTTATTGCTCCTGAGCTGCTCTGCACTATGACACTCTCCTTGGGAACTTGTTCTGTCTGGGCTGAGGGGAGGACTCTCTGTTGGAAAAGTTCTTTATTCCAGGGGCTGAGCACTGGCGACTTCTCACCTGGACTTCCAAAGGCAGGCTGCGTTCAGCCACAGGGGCCCTGCAAGGTCTTCAGGCAACCAGAGAACATCTGAGAGATAGCTCTCAGGGCTCAGGCCACTAGATGGCTCCTTCGGAGAACTTGGGGAGATCCTTCCCCAGAGCCAGCCCTCTACACAGGCCACATCTGGGAAACTCCTCAGCCTCAGCCTCTCTCAGCCTTGCATGGTGTGCTTGGTGGCCTTTACTGACCCAAGCAGGTCCTTTACTTTTCCCAGAAGGGGGCTTCTTGTTAGCACTTTCCCAGAAAGTTTGAGTCATCAAGTGCAGGACCCCTACCTCACTTACTACACAGAAGTCAAATGCCAGGGTCACTGCAGGCTCCCTAAGGAGCACAGCTCTGCTTACTGTCTCCACCACGTGGTCCACCCCGTCATTTGTGCTCCTACAGTTTGGTGCCACATCGTGCATGCCCTCAGTCACAGTCACAGAGTCAGAACTCCTACTGTCTACCTGGCCCTGCAATGTTCTCATGTTTAACGTACACATAATCTTTGACAGGGAGGGTCTGACTAAACCCATTTCAGACAGGTTACGTGACTCGCCCAAGTCACTGAGCTAGGAAAGGATAGGCTCAGATCAGACCTGGGTCTGTCTGATCCAAAACTTGCATGTGATGCAACTTCACTGCCTTCCTTCTGCACAAGGAACCCCATCCTGCAAGGTCTGCAGTCAGAGCAGAGACCAAGCCCCACTGCAAGGCTTTCTTCCTCGTTGCGGCTCCAGAAGCCTACAGAGATTTAATTGTCTGAAGAGACCAGGAAAACAGATGTCACCTGGCACTCAAGGGCTTCAAGCTGCAGTCCTTGCCTCCCTGAGGCCCTGTCCTCAGCTCCATGAGGACAGCATCTATCTTCTTTGCCTTCTCCTGTCTCATGTCCTCACAGCCCTGCAAAAGCCAGCACATCCCAGTGGTCAGGAACATGTGCACTGGAGCTGGCTCCCTGGGGCCCCATCCCAACTGTACCATTTAGAAGCTCTGTGACCTTGGACATCTCTCCTAGCTGTAACCAGCTCTTGGGCTTGATAGGAAAATTAAATAAGTCAGTCCCAAGGAGACACTTTGGACAATGCCTAGAACACAAACTACACTGGTAATGGAGTTATTTCCAGAAGCAGTGTTTCTGACAGACCAGGAAACAGGCTCCTGGTGTGAAGACACTTGCTCCTAGCCACACTGGCCAGTAATTTAAACCATAGCCCATAAGTCAGGAACCCAAGTGTAAACTGCTCCCCACACAACCCCTTCAGGCCACAGGAGGGGAAGGAGCTGCCCTTTGTTGGGTAGGAAGGGCCTAACAAAACAAGCTGCTGATTCCTCCAGAGGCATCGCCAACAGGTTGAAAGTTCATCCCAGCCTGGGTTCACTCCTGGGGCAGAGAGTGGACTCAGGTCAGTATACAGGAGGAGGAGGAAGAGGAAGATGGAGAAGCCACCTGAGCCTTCTTCCTATACTAATTACCACCTAAAGCTCAGGCAGGATGTGGCCATGCCAGCCCTTGCTGGGCAGGAGGACCCAGAAAGTCCCAGGAGGCAGGGGGAGGGTGCACCTTCTGCCACATTGTCTGGTGGCATTGTCTAGAACCTCACTCTGCATTGTCTAGGACCTCACTCTGCATTGTCTAGGACCTCACTCTGCATTGTCTAGGACCTCACTCTGCATTGTCTAGGACCTCACTCTGCATTGTCTAGGACCTCACTCTGCATTGTCTAGGACCTCACTCTGCATTGTCTAGGACCTCACTCTGCATTGTCTAGGACCTCACTCTGCATTGTGTAGGACCTCACTTAATAACCCAGCCTACCCACTGCCTGGGTTATTAAGCTTCCAAAGGACTAGGGAGATCAAAGTTTCAAAAATATTTTCTAAGTCAGATTTAAACATTTTTAAAATAGTAGGGCCAGCTAGATAGCTCAGTAGATTAGAGTACCTGCTTAGGCAGATGCAGGGACTAGGGTTTGATCCCATGTGTGCTGTGCTGAACCTACCCCTGGGGTGTGCTGAGACAGTGACTGAGACTGGGCAAGGTGGCGCACACATGCAATCCCAGGGCTTAGGGGGTGGAAAACAGGAGGATTACTATGAGTCTGATCTGTGTTGTGAGATCCTATAGACCCTGTACTAAATTATATATATTAATGTTGACATTTTCAGCCTAGTGTGGTGGCATTCAGCTTGTACCAACCTGTGGCACAGTCACCTATGTACCACTTGGTTCATCAGAGCCTAGGGCAATAGGACCACTGTGAATTCAAGAGCAGCCTGAGCAATACAGGGAGAACTTGTTTAAAAAAGTCACTACTATTGGTACTTCTAATATAATTTATGGAATAATAAAAAACCTGATGAAAACTACTGAGAAATAACATAACCCTGTCCATGTACCACAATTGCCATGTTTTACTCAATTCTTTCAGCCAATTAGATTTACGGATAGAGAGAATCGCCGGAATCTCCCAGTCCAGAAGGCATGTCCAGTAGTGCTGCAGCTTGGATGTGGGGTGTCCCACAAAGGCCCATGTGTTCTGGCTTGTCCTCAGTTTGGTGTTATGGGGAGGTGGCGGGCCCTTTAAGAGGCGAGCTCTATCATGGCAGATGATAAACCCCTCAAAGGGGTTTCTTTTCTGCTTTCTGGCCTTGAGGTGAATGGTTTTGTTCTGCTACCCATGCCCACCATTGCCATCTGGCACCTGCCAGAAGCCTGGAGCTTGCAAAACTGAGCCTTCAACAGCTCCTATGAGCTCACTGATACCAGCGTTAAAAGCTGACTCCCAGCATGCTCATGCCCACGTGGAACCCTCACCACCGCACCGCATGTTTAGAGGTCTGACATAACGGCACCACACTAGAGATACCTCTCTGCCCCTTGCTTGCTCCATTCAACATGGTAGAAGCATATCCACCTTTTCCATCTCTTCCCTTAGTTTCTGCTCTTCTCCCACCTTCTGCCCTCAGGTAGCGCAGCACTGGAAACCCTCACAGGCTGCCACACCTCCTCTCTGTTGGGCTGCCCCGAAGACTCACAGTAAGCTTTTCATTCTTCTCCTAGGTCATGGCTCAAGGAAGGCAGGTTTAGTGGGCCTGGGCTAGGAACTGGGATTTTCATAATGCTTCTGGGAGATTTCAGAGCGCAGTGAGGGTGACGGCCCTAATTTTTGCCCTTCCCACATCTGGGGCACATCTGTAAATTAGCCCAGCTACAGGAGTCATTGGGGTGGCTGGCGGGCTTTGGGGACCCTGGGCTAGGGCCCAGCCTGGCTCCAAGGTGCCCTTGGACCGTGTTGGACTGTGCTGCTTGTCTGAGATCTGGTATGGCAGGCTCAAGGAGGACTTCCTAAAGGCTTCTCATTTGCTTGGTGATCTTCTTAAACTTACAGGTTTGTATTGCTGAAGGAAAACCTGATCGCATTAATTCCCTAATTCTGAAAACAGAGATGAACACTGCGTTATTCAACTGTGAGGAGGTCAAGCTGCCCGTGGAGCTCTGGCTTCAGGGAGGCTCCTGGTCCCTCCATAGTGAGATGTGCAAGCATTTGGGAAGTGGCGGGGACACTGCTGCACCAAGGCGAGCCTTTCTCATTAGCGTCATCAGTGACACCAGAGGATGCAAGCTTTAATGTCCATGCTAAACCCCAAATCATCTTTGGTGCCACCATAGCCCTCCTAAGTGTCTTGGGATACCTGGCCTGGTCATTTCCTCTGGTCCCTTGTCACGATGATGCTCTAGGATTTTCAGGTCTCTGGGCCGTAAGTGCAAAGGAAAGGAATGACCCTCCTCTTCCTCTTCCTCCCCTACCCTCCCCCCTTTTCTCCTCTTCCTCCTCCTCCCACCTTCCAGTCAGCTACACCTCCGGCTCCTCCCCTCTCCCCAGCAGTCCATCTGTGGCTCTGCCCCCATCTCCCGAGATGACGCAGACACTGCCAAAGAGCGCTCTTGCCATGTGCTGCAAACCCATCTAAGCACCTTGTGGACATTAATTCACGAACCCTCCTGGCAGCCCGAGGAGGCCAAGGCTCTCAGCATCTTTGTCAAAGCTAAAGAAACTGAGGCAGGGAAGCTGAAGTGTCTGGCTCACGACCTGGCACTCCTATAGGGCTGCTGTGCTGTTATCCCGTCCTTGGCGGCTGGGGGCTGACAGCTGTCTTGCTCTAATCTCTCTAAAGCTGTGGCTGCTTTGGGGACCAAGGGGACCCAGAAGGAATAGGGACAACATTTTTAGAAATGATTTTTGACAGGCGACCAGATACTAAAATAACGGCATTTGGTTTGTCTTGCTAGCTGGAGGCAAAACTCAGCTCAGGCGGGAGGATGCAGTACAGGCTAAATACAGACAAGGTTGGCTGCCCTGGCTGCCCTGGGAGGGCTCTACCAACTGCGGGTCTTTCCGTGACGCAATGCGCTGGGCCCTTCCAACTTGGCTTTCTATCGTATTTCTTTTCTTTTGTTCCTTTCCTTTCATGGCCCTGGGGCTGAACCCCAGGCCTTTACCTTGAGCTACAGCTCAACACTTTTGAAATTTTTAAAAAATCTTTTATTTATTTATATATTTTGTACAGGGTCTCACTACACAGCTCAGACTCCTAGTGATCTTCCTGTCTCAGCCTCTCCAGCGCTGGGATAACAGGTGTGCACCTTCACACCCAGTTTCAGTGGCCAGCTCAATGCAAGGCTGGCATGGCATGCAGTACCAGGGATCAAATCTGGGTCCTTTCACTTGCCAGGCAGGCACTTAGGCCACAGAGCTATCTCCACAGCTCCCCCAACACTTTTTATTATCACATTTTTAGATTTTGAGGCGAGGCCCTCCTAAGTTGCTAGGTTGCATCTGTCTTCCATCTGCTTCAGCTTCCTAGAGTGCCTAGTAGAGTACAGCTGGGGGCCTGCAGCTTGGCTTCTGCTGGTAGGACTAGTGAGAGGCAAAGGCTGGATCTTTAGGGTTGCAAATGTGCATGTGGGAACTTCCAGGGAGGCTGGATGATCCTGCACTATGAGAGACCCACAGAGCCACTATGAATGCTAAAGAAAATATGAATAAAACAGGTTAGTGAAGCAAAAAAATCTTATTGAAAGCAGGTGTTAGTGTTTACTGTGCACTTATTATATGCCCCCGAAGCCCGGGCATTCCACGCATCTTGCCATTTCATCCTCACAGAGAATCTCAGATGCAGCCACTACTGTTGCAAGCCCCAGTGAACACATTCACAACAGGGCCAAAATTTGGATGCCCTGCTGCTGGGTGGCTCCGAATCAGTGGTAGTACAGCCATGACTGTCCCATCAGGTGGCACGGATAATCCCAATGGGCAGCTTGCACCAACCTGTGGGGCACTCATATACATACTACTAGTGATTCAAGCCAGCAGGAACATGTTAAGAGACAAGGAAAGGGCCGGTGGTATAGCTCAGCGGACTAAGCGCTTGCTTGGGTCAGCGCAGAGGCCAGGGTTTGACCCCTGGCTCCACATGCCGTGCCAGCCCCGCCCTTGGGTGCACTGAGCTGGTTGGAACTCGGGTACGCTGAGCTGGTGATGGAGTCCGGGTGCACGCCTGTAATCCCAGCACTAGGGAGGCAGAAATCAGGAGGATCACTACAAGTCTGGGCTATGTAGTGAGACCCTGCACATAAGAAAAAGGAGACAAGGAAGTTGAAGCTCAGAAGTGACCACTGAGCTACCCACAGCCACCGAGCTCATAAGCAGCGGACGCAGAGCACACACGCCAGGGATCACCACCTCGAAGCTATGTGTGCATCCTCGCATTTCCATCCAGGCCATGAGGGACTGGAGGTCCCACACAAGTGGGCGAAGGGAAGGGCCACATTCTGGCCTCTGTCAGGAGGAAGAAGGAGCTGGCCCCGGAAGTGCCAGGCTGGCACATAGGAGGTGAAGCCCAGCCAGCAGGAGCAGATGGAGCCCAGGCAGCAGATGGAATGCAGTTTGCTTTTTCCATATGCTTTTCTGTTTAGCTGTAGTAAGTGAATTGTTCTTTAATATCTGTCAGGAGCTTAAACTCTGAAGGCCAGGGGCGGTCACAGTCACTCAGAGAGACACAAAGGAAAGCTGGATGGGCCGTCTCAGTATATCCAACAGGAAGAACAGAGAGTGTCAAGAAAGATGCTAAGTACAGCTTGGTCCATGCCCTTGACCACATGCATGCACGCACAGGCGCAGACGCCGGGGGAGGCGCAGGCGCAGGCGCAGGCACACGCATGCACACACGCACGCACACACTCCATGCCCACCTTGACAGCCAGATTCTCTCTTAGGCAGGAGCAGCAAGAGCACTTCAGGGCACTGTCTGCTTCCCAAGGTGCTGTGTGGGTCTCGGGTGCAGGGCCTCATTATCACTGCTGTGTGAGGATGGAGGTGGGCTTGATGATAGCATTTGCAGACAGTAATATATATATATATATATATATATATATATATATATATATATATATATTTCTTTATGAAAATGACTAACTCTGACTGTCAGATAATCCAGCCAACTTCACATTGCTTATCAGACCCCAGCTGTGATCTGCTAATAGCTGCGGGTGAACAATGCACCTGTAATTTAGGCATGCACACAGCAAAGACGGACCGCAGCCCTTACTGTTGTCAATCAACAGGAAGCAGGTTATAAGTTCAACTGGACCATAGCATCACCCTTAAGAACGAGTGACCCTGAGCAAGTTACTTCTAACCTCTCTAAGCCTCTTTCCTGATCTGTCTCATGGGTGCAAGTAGCACCCATCTGAACGGAGAGTATCTAATGATGAGAAATGCAACACAAACATGGCAGCAGCGGGAGCTCGGCAAGCACTTGGCTGAGTGGCAGCCACAGCTTCCTCCTCATGAAGATGTGACTTCTGATTTAAGCAAGTAATCCACCAAAATCTGAGCCCCTCCAATGGACTAGACGTTGTTCTAGGTGCCGAAAAGTGCACAAAAGTTTTGGCTCCTGTCCTTCTGGAGCTTAAGATAATCCAGCCACCAACAGGTCTAAAATAGGAAATGATCTAGGGATGAAAGGAAGACAGAGCAGGTGAGAGGCAGGGCTGGCACTCCAGATGGAGGCTGCCGTGGGCTGTGGGATGAAGGCAATGCTGAGAAGGTCCTGGGTCAGAGGTGCCAGGAGGCAGCGAGGTTCAATGCTCCCAAGAAAGAAGGGACCTAGGACTGGGTAGCCGGTGGCAGAGGCCTGGAGAATGGGCATCACCAGAGGCTGCAGACATTGGGTGGAGGAGCCTTTTTGTCCATGGAGAGGAGCAGAATCTCACTCTGTGTGCTCTGGAAAGCCACAGAGACTCAGCCACAGAGGCTTCCGATGCAGTCTGCTCTGTGGTGTGGACTGGCAAAGGCATTCACTCGTGCTCGCCAATGCAGGGGAGAAAGGAGAAGTGGGTTGGGTGGGGGTTCTACTAGTCTCTGGCTACAGGCTCTGGTGACTGGAGCCACCAGGGCCCTGGTGGTGGTGGTGGTGGTGATCTCCAACCCACAAATGGGTCTTAATCAGAAGATGAATGAGTCTCAGGTATGAGGGAAAAGTCTGTAACTTAAAGCATCCCCTCCACCCTGGTGTCTGCTTGTGGCTTCTCCTTCAGCCCTCAGGAGACAGCTGGCATCCTCCTGCATGCTCACTGGCAGAATCAATGACCATGACATTGTCCCCAGACCTGGGCTCTGATCCCTCCTGATGAGAGAGTCTCAAAGTGGGAGCCACCTGTATGCTGGAGGCAGCCCAGGACCCAGAATCAGTGTTTCATCCCAGTCCCACGTGTTACTCCCATGTCTGGAATTCTGCTTTCCGCTGTCACCTCCCTGGAAGGCTCCTCCTTGGCAAGCTCCTCCTTGTCAGTGTCTCCTGCCTTTTGTGGGCTCTGTTGCACAGCCCTGACCTCACCTGATTGCTTCTCCTCTGTTCTCAGCTCAGTTGTGTAACTGTATACATTGAGTGCGATTGCTCTTTAGCATGGGTGTAAGCTCCACCAAATGTGCCCTCCGAGGGGCAGGACTCATTCATATTTATACCTCCAAGGGTCTAGTTCGAGCCTTGGTGTGTGTGTGTGTGTGTGTGTAAATGTGCAAATTGTGTTGACAGCAGTAGGAGCTAATATGTGGGGCAGGGCATGTATGTCTCTTTGCTAAACCCTTGAATTGCATTACCTCCCCAAGCCTCAAAGTAAAATTGGAATATAGGATTGACTGTTATCTGGAAAAACTGAATGTTTGAAAAGGTAAGAAATTTGCCCACCCCACTGGTGCCTGGCAGGACTGGGATTTGGACTACGCTTGTATAAGTCTGTAAATCAATTCCCTTCCTCACCACTCATACTGGAATAGGTGTCCCGAGATTGGGTTCCAGGGGTTGTAATAATGACAGGTAAGCAGGAGCAGTTAGAATTGGGAAGTAGTCTGTGGGAAGGTAGGGAGGTACAGGCTCAAGTTATTAGAGAAGGAAATGATCACAGGCAGCTACAGGGAAGTCATGCATCAGGTTTTGGTCAAATAGAAATCTCCTTGGCTCCCCCAGTGAATGTGGAACCTTTTCTTACACCCAGAAACATCACCCTTGAGCGTCTTCAGTGCTGACTCATGGAAAATTCTGAGCTCAGATTGACACACTGGGTCAGCAAAGCACCAACACCGGTTTATTGAGTTAGTATTCAGGAGCTACCACTCTGTAGCACCTTGCATGTGGTAGCTTAATTAAGCATCAGGACAACTCCCAATAGACAGAAATATTTTTAGGGGGGTACAGGGAATTGAATGTAAGAAATTAGTCCAAGGTCTTACAGCAAGCAAATGAAGGGTGGGACTAGAACTCAGACCATCCGTCACTGTAAATATATAGTCACCATTTCCCCCAGCTTCATGTTGTTTTTATAACATTTTGCAAGCTCCAGCTGTTACAGACAAATTCATGATCCTGGAATCATTTCTCTCCTCATTTTACAGATAAGGGAACTCATGTTCAGAGAGTTCAGACGTCAAACCCACCCACCTCCACTCAGCCAGGGCCACCGTTTGCCCACATTGCAGCTTTGTAAGAATTATTACCTTAGGCTGTTGCCAACCTGGGTCCAGGTGCATGCACATCCAGTGGCCAGGGTGTAGCTTGGATTCCAGCTCTTACTGAGCACCTTGTGTGTACCTTGAGCAATGGTACGTAGAAACACTAAACCGAGCTATGAGATGACACAACTGAGATTCCAACAGAGGTCTGACTTGTATCTAGTTTTTGATCATGTGAATACTACATCATCGATTAGACATTACTCATTCTTTTAAAAGAAAAAAGCACACAATTCTAGGCTTCAGCCACTCCCAAGCTGCTTATGCCTCCCTAGTCCTACATGCTCAAGGATTAAAGGCTTGGAAGCTGGACTTCCCATCCCAGATCACACCTGGGGGCTAAAACCATTTCATCCCAGCCTCAGAACAGTCCTGGGTTGCAGAGGCCACGCTGTCCGGAGGCTACTGCAGAACCTGGCAGCCAGCACCACGAGGCCCTGCCTCCCCACTCCATCAGGCAGCCACTCTGCACGGTGACCTCTCCTGATCTACACTGTCAGGCTGCAATTTAGCGATTCTGAAGACTCTGCTCTGGGCTTGCTCAGCCAAGAGCTCACTGCCGGAGCCCTCCCAGGGCCCGGGACTCCACTCACATGTCACTTTGCATTAAGGGTCTGCTGCACTGCTACCCTGGAGAGGGAAGACAAGGCATCTCTGCTGAATGTCCCTAAGAGAGAAGTCAGGGAGGAAGGGGGCCGGAACAGAGAGCCAGACAGACAGCTAAACAGACTCTGGGCATCTAAAGAATGGATGGCCAGACTGATCCTTCTAATTGGTGGTAGAATTCACAAAGTAATACGAAAGTTGTATATTTACTAATCACTTAAGAAATAGGCATAATATGTAATGAAAGTTAAATGTGCCTGCCACTATACAACAGGTTCTTTGGTTGGATCCATTAATAGTTGTTTGTCCCTTCACTGGTACAAGAACAGAAGTAGAAGCCCCCAAATAAACAAATTGCCAGAGGCACCTTGAGCATCTCCTAGACATGCAGAATTCACAGTGGCTGGGATTTGTTACACATTTGCTTCATGCCCAGCATTGTACATGAGTCTGCTATCACTCTTGGCCCTTGTTTCATAATGACCACCTGTATACATGGACAAGCTGTATGCATGGTCCCAAGCCAAGGTGTGCTACATCCAAAACATCCAACTGGGGTGTTGCAGTTTAGATCTAAAATGTCCCCCAATGTCTAATAGGTGTGGAAGGTGATTGGAGCACGAGACCAGTGTACTTATCTGTGAATTCACCCAGTGGAAATTTGAGCCAGGGCCAGTGAGATAGCTCAGTGGTCTAAAGCACCTGCTTGGGCAAGCGTGCAGGGACCGTGGTGGTTGGTCACGGGCACCACACGCCGGGCCAGCCCCACCCCTAGGGTAGACTGAGTTGGCCACAAAAAAGAGAAAGAAATTGTGAGCCAAATAAACTTCTCTGTCTTTTAGTTATAGGTGTCAAATAGTTTGTACCAGTCACAGGAAAATGACCAGTATAGAGAATTTCAGATCCTGACAGCAGGAGGTACGGTTTGTTTCCCTACACCATGAACATGAGCTGGTTGTACAATCTGCTTTGTTCCAAAGGAATTAGCAGTGGTGACCCCACTCCAGTTGTGGTGTGATGTCTGTCACTGCCATGTGACCAAGTCCAAAGTGGAGATCTCCCGAGGGTGAGAAGTCACCTGGAGGAGAGGCCAGACATCCCAGCCGAAATCCTCCAAGACCTGCTCATGGGCAGCAAATCTCCAATCAGTTTGATTAGAACTACCCTAAGAGTAGACCATCAAACTGACCTAAATACTCGGGAGCAGAATCCATCACAAGCATTTATTACTGTCTTACTGTAGTGAGCTTGAAGTAATTGAATAAAACACCCCAAGCACACAACATTGTGTAGATATAGACACTGGGCCCCATCCAAGGCCACTCTGATAGCCACAAGCAGCAAGAAGATTGTGCACCACTGGGAGGAGACTCACACCTGGAGACAGCACACTTCTGTAAAGGGCCACCTAACAAATACCTAAGGCTTTCTGTGTCACATCATTTCTGCTGCAACTACTCAATGCTGCCACTGCAAAGCCGAAGAAAATATAAGCCATTATGTAAAAGAAGGGCTGCACTGTGTTCCAATAAAACTTTATTGATAAAGCAAGCAGAGGGACAGATTTGGTCCATGGGAAGTGGTCTGCAGTTTCTTGCTCTATTCTGCCTCCTGACATCACCACCTGTATCAGTTCTTCTCCCTCACTGTTACCTCATCTTTTCCTTCCTCTAGAATTTCCATGTAAAAACCTTCAATTATCTTCCCCGTTCTACCCTCTACAATATGACACCCAGTGACATGTGACAACTAACTCTAAACCCGAAGGCTTTGTTTCCCCGTGTGTGCGTGGCTCTACTCCCCAATTTCACAGATCTATGTCATTTCCAGAAATCAGTTTGACTGATATGTTTTCCCACTGCTAGGTTGATCACTCTCTGGATTTCCCAGGTATGGGGATTTTAAAAAGTTATGATTGTGTTTTAAATCCAAGACCCAATGTCATCACTGTGACAGTGGGGAATGCAAATGACTCCTATTCAGAACATTAAAAATAAGAAAGATTCAGTTCTGTAGTCAGAAATTTGACTTGTTCTAAAAACAGTGTTACCCTCCCCCTTCAAAACAAAACAAAACTCCAAGGGATTCTGAGAACTGCTTCGTCACTCTCATGCCCCGTCTCTGGAGCCATTTCTTTCTAAAAACAAGGAGGGAATGTGACGAGTTCTTGCAGAGACAAAAACTGGGATTGGAGTAAATGAAATCCCAGTAACTTTTAGTTCTAAAGAGATGTGTCTCATCCAGAAAATAAAGTGCTATAAGGAATTTCATTTTTCCACCTCTTTCCTGCCCTTTCCGCATCTCAGTTTTCCTGCTTAGAATGTAACCTTGTTGGCAAGAACTGTGGCATCTGAACTTGGCCATTCTCACCGATGATAGAAAATTGAAAGAAAATTGAGAGCCACGTCTTCAAATTTCATCCAAGGCTCATCAAGGCCAGTGTCAAATGTTCTGTAATTTTTAGCAACCTTCTGAGTAAAAATAAATATGTCAATCTGGACAGACTTTAATTTTTTTAAAATCCAAATAAAGCTACAGTGGAAGAAGATGGTCTATTTCCTATTTCATGGTGGCTAAGACCCATCTCCAAGAAGAGCCAGCCTCGGTCCCAGGACCCACCATGATGGCATGGTGTCTGTAGGATGCTGTGGTCATGAGTGCCAAGACTACACTGACAGAGGTGTCGTGTGGGCAGTGCCTGGACTGCACAGAGTTCCTAGCACATCCAAGAATCCTCTGCTGTGCTCCCCAGGGAGACCCAGAGGTTCATGGGTGAAAATGCCTGGGAGTGGTATAGTGCACTCTGTGCTGGGTATGGCATAACCACCTCTGGCATAATTGCAACTGTTCCCATGAAGAACTGGGGCCAGAGGCCAGTGTGCACAGCTGCAGCACAGTAGAGCTGAGATATGCGGCTTGCTCATCTAGTCTTGGAGCTTCTCTTAAACACTACACTCAGATCCATGTGGGGCTTTGCTAGAGCTGGTGATGATGTTCTAAATCCCCATCCTTTTCAGGGTGCTGAAAAGTTGTCTCATTTTACAAGGACTCTTGTTTGATAAGTAGCGCCAAGAGATAGGACCTATGGGGCTAGCTGATGGACCTTATTTCCCCTTATACAGTTGCAAAAACTGAAGCCCTGGAAGAAAAATGACCATCCAAGTAACCAGGCTGTGAAGAACGTGGTCAACGATGGGCAGCATATCGGGGGTTTGAGGTCGGAGCCAGAGAGGGGTGTCTGTGTGTGGGTGAGGTGCAGCACACAACTTTCCCCACTCTCTGGCTAGGGGTCCTGGGAGCTCTTTGAGTTGCACTGTGGTAAAGTTTTGGGGTGGAAAAGTTATATACAAAACCTGGAGCTGGAAATTATAGTCCATTTCAATAGGATATGATTCTATTTAACCCTGAATTTTCACATCATCCAAAAAGCTTCAGCAAAACACAGTTCCAAAAATTAGACAAAAGACAGTAGGAGAGGAAAGAAATGGAATCAAGAGAAGAGACTATGGCATGGAATTTGGTTGTCACCAGGAGTATCATAAGCATTTCGCCAAACAATAAGAGGTTGTGGCCACTTGTGAGAGATGTAAACTCTGTCTCTGAGGGTCACAGCAGGCAATGCAAAGAGGGACACAAATCAGTTATCTGGATCAGTGTTACAGAATGGATTTCTATTGGACAAAAGCTCTCTCTCCATTCACCTTCCAGTATTACCAGGTCTGACTATGTTCCACCTCCATGTGTTCGTTCTATCCCTGTTTCTGCTGATCTGATCTGAAATGACCTGCTGCAGAGCTCTTCAGAATAACCTTGGAAATCAGAGGAGCCAACTGGTGCACATGCCTGTGTCCCTGGCAGAGCTGAGTGTTTATTTATTGAGCATCACCTGAACAGACTGGTGATGAAAGAGAAGTTTAAAATCACTTTGGTAGAAGGCCATGCCATTTGAATAGCAACCGGAAATGAGGCAGAGAAATCTGATTTAAAATGGAAGTGAATAAGTAAAGGCATGTTGGGCTTACTACCTACTGGCCCCTGCTTGGGTGTCTCCGAAGCCACCTTGAATAAGGTGAGGAACATGGGAATCAATGACCTCGTCCCAGACCATGCCTCTCACCACTCCACCCAATCTGGCCCAGGGCTCATACCACTGACTTCAGTCCCCTACACAGTAGTCAGGTGTGTGTGTGTAACGGGGGCGGGGGGGAGGGTCACCAGGGCTCTGACACACACTGGGCAGCTTCTTGAATTGGAACTAGCCACTGAGTCATGCTCCCTGCAGACACAGGGTGCTCCATGGCCAAGGCAGAGCTGCAGTTCCAAGCTCAGGAGCCCCAGGACCAGGTTTTAGTGCCTCCCAATGTGGTCTCCAAGCACAGCCTCTATCAGACTGCTTGAGGAAGGCATGTTCTTGCCTGCCACCTACATGCCTTTACATTGGAGGCCTTGGGGCTGGAGAGAGGAAGACAGTGTATCCTGGGTCCCCACTGTCCATAGTAGCAGACACGTCCACATCACAGCCATGATGGTCCTCCATCCCCAGGTTCCCTCTGCTGACCTCAGAGGGTCCCCTTGATGGAAACTTCACTTAGTGTGACTTCCATGCTTCCCTGAAGACAGCCACACCAGCTAAACAATATGACACCTCAGAAGAGAAGAGCCACGTATGTCCTCCCAAACACAGGCTTCAGGGTTGGTACCTAAAGATTTTAAGTGGAAAAACAATCCCCCTCTTAGGAGCTGCAACCAACGCATCCATCACTCTTCAGAAAGGCACACAAAGGAACGATGGGCAAGAGCCCTGGGCATCTCGGGAAGTCCCAGCACCTCAGCTGTGAAGGTCTTTGGCTGGAGAGTGCATTAAGTCCTGATTGTGGTCCTGGGTGAGGGCTGACTTTGGCCCCACCTTTTGCTGACTGTGAGATCTGGAGCTGTTCCCTAACCTTTGGGCTTCATCATTCTAATCCATGAGCCCGAGGCACTAGAGATAGCCAGAGCAGCCTCACTGAGAAAGCCGGCTTGGGGACAGGAAAGCAGCCATCCCTTGCAGGGGTGCCTCTGTCCCCACAAGCCTAGGAACTGGCTTCTGTCTCCTCCTTGGAGTTCCTGATGGGGAGGGGATAGAAGGGGGAGCCACTGGTAGACCCCGTGGCCTGGGCCAAGCCCAACTCACCGGTGTCACCTACAGCTGACAGTGCCACTTGAGGGCGAAATGATGGGCTTTGCAGGCTGGCCCCACACGTCAGAAGATTTGTTACTGCCCAAAAGCACAAAATAAGCAGAGTGTGGGTAACTAAACACTATTTTTATCACGGTTCCGCCACTCTCATGCCACAGGCAAAGCCACTGTGTAAGGCGGATGCAGGGAAATGTTTATGCGGAGCACAGGCAGCCTGAATACCAATGGGGCTGCCCAGAGCCTGCAAGGACAGCTGCCAGGGGTGGACTGGGAGCCAGGTGGACACAGCTCAACTCAGCCTGCATCCCGTGGGTCTGTTATCTATGTCCCACCCAGGAACCTTCTGCAGCCACTTTTCCCTTCACAGTGGGCAAAACATGTTTTCGGGCCCTGGACAAGGAGGGTGTGGTGCAACAGTACGGAGCATCCTCAGGGCAGGGCCCCATCACCACCCCACTCCCAGTGTCCAGGGGGCAGCTGGTGCAAGCATACAGCAGGTGCCAGGGATGCCTCACTAAAGGAGCACCAGGGCACAGCCATGAGCTACACAGACAAGCCTGTCATTGCAGGGATTTCCATCTAGCCCAGGGGGACAGTGGATGACACAATGCTTAACATGTTATAGGGGACCCAAGAAAGCAGGGCACATAGGGTGAAGACGCAGAAGGGTGAAGATTATCAGGATGGCTGAGATGGCTTTAGATAGGGGAGGCGAGACATGAGCAGAGTTTCACAGTGGGTGAGGCAGCAGGTTGTGAGGACTCGGGAAAGACTGGAGAGAGAAGGAATGGCTGTGCAAAGGACGATGCCACCCTTTGCTGGCCAGGAACAGCATGAGGCCAGTGTGGCTGCAGGGGACACAAGTCAGGGGGTCCCTTCAGAGAACAGATGTGGGAAGAGATCATACAGATTCCCCGAAGGCACAGCTCTGAGAAGAGATACTCAGGAGACATGCTTTGGGACAGGAACGCTATTGCACCATCGGGCAGACTCCAGGGTGGCTACGAAACACCCTGAAGAACATGAGCAAGAATGGTCCAGCTCCCTAGGTCAGCAAGTGCCAATCTAGCCCACGCTAAGGGCTTCAGCTTTTGCTCTGAGTGCCTCGGGATGGTTTCCTGAATGAATGAACAACTCTGTGCTTGCTCCAACAGCACCAAGAACTGTAAATCAGGAGGTGTCTCATCCCCCTTACAAACCTTTCCTGCTATTAATAGAGTCATGGAGAAAGAAAAGGGCCTTTCTCCCTGCCAAAAGCACACTGTGGAACTCCCAACTCTGAAACGTCCTACTTTATGTGCATCCATAGAAGATGCCAACTGTCTTCTGGCCTGGTGACAACAAAAGCCACTTCTTGGAAAGCTAGCTGTGGCGAGGTGCAGGCAGCCAGGGAGGGACCCAAGGGAAAGCAAGCCAAACCCAGCCACAGGGAGCAGGGCTCAGAGCATGGGCCCCAGTGGCCTGGCACATGTCCCCCCAGGTGTGGATGCAGGGTGGGACCAGTCTCTCGGGGATGTTTTTAAGTAGTTTCACTTCTAATTTCCAAGTTCTGCCATTTCCAAAAAATTCCACAGCCTCCCCTCAGATCTACTGGGTGGTTAAAGCAAAGAGGACCGATCCTCATTCCTGCCTTTCTGTTTGTGAATAATCAAAGGCTAATTAGCCACAGCCCCACAGGATGAGGAATTAGATGTGCATGACATCCAAGAGACTCTGAAAATAAAACTGTGAGGTGGATCTCACATAAATGCCACAGCACGGGCTGCAAAGACATTGGTTGGGTCCAGCAGCACGGGGCCAAATGGGGACACATTTGCCCAGGGCTGGGCTAACACTTGGGCTCACACCAAAAACAGAAAGTATGTGCTGCTAGGAATCTGGCCTTTCTCCATTAACTCACAGGCCAGCCAAATCATAGCAGTAAGAGCCCAGAGCATTAGGTGTGGCAGTACGCAGAGGCAACCCCGGCACTCTGGGAGGCTGAGGCAGGAGGATCCAACGTGGAGACAAGCTTGGGAAATTCAGCTACTTAGCAAGGCCCTGTCTCCAATTATAGAATATTGGGGATTTAGGTCAGTGGAAAGGGCTTGGGCTAATCGTCAGTACTGAAAACAAAACATTGAGAGCAGGCTTTGAATTTAACAAGGGCAAAGGGAATATTCTCCAAATAGGAGTTAAACCACTGAGGCTTAAATCCAGGTTCCTTCTCCTTATGGCTCTGAGCCTCAGTCTCCTCATCTGGGAAGTGGGAGCATATACTCACACTCAGGAGTTACTTTCAGAGTTATCTTCAGGGAATGACTATAGAAAAGAGAAGAAGGAGCAGAAGCATTTCCTACTAATTCTTGGGGATGGATCCATGTTGATGGCTTTGGACATAGTAGCTGATAGATCTTCACAACAACCCAACACCGGCCTGGGTGCTCTATCTTAATTTGAAGACGCCAAGGTGTAGAAAGATTGAAGCTCCTGATCCCAGCGGGGAGAGAACCCCTTCTCTCTCTCACACACACAGGGGGCTCTTGTAGCACCCTATGTGGGTTACCATGTAGGGGCCTTACACTGGGCACACAGAGAGCCTCTAATGAGAGCTATCACCACTCCTTTGGGAGAGTCTAACCTGTATCTCTTAACACTTAATTTGCTAAAGGTTTCTACCAGGAAACTGGAGCCCTCCCTAATGCAGAAGTCCAAACAAACCCAAAATATGGCTGGGCCAGCTGACAGGCACAGCAGATATGGGGTGTTATCTGTGGATGAACAATTGGGCAATGGGTGGGTCATGTCCAGGTCAGTACAGAACACGGTGCGCACCATCACAAATATCCCCTGCATGGCCATGCTGTACCACATGGGTCTTGTGGGACCTCCTCCTGTTCTCATAGCAAGCCTGAGGCAAGGAGCCTAATTATTCCCATTGTACAGAGGAGGAAGCTGAGGACAGGAAGTGACATCATGGAGCCCGCAAAGCTGGTGAACAGAGGGCTTGGGAGTTTAGCCAGGTTGGCTGACGTGTTTGTGCTGCTTGGAGACCCCACAAAGTCTCTGCAGAGTGAGGATGGGAGTCAGGAATGCAGGGAAAGTTATTCTGTCCATAGCTGTGTTATCTTGGCAATGGTCAGTTGTCCTCCTCTGGCTTCAGCCTTTGTCCCACAGGCTCCTCAGCTCCAACTTCTGGTAGTGTTCTCCATAAGCCTTAGCTTCTGCCTTGTTCTTTGTACCTGGAAAAGCCTCTCCATAAGATCCCCATCATCACACAGGCCACCACTCGGGCTGTCTCCTCTGAGAGCCGTCCTCTCTCATACGCATGGTCTATAATGCTACACATTTTCTTATTTTCTACACGCTTCAGCCAGAATGCAAGCTACTTTGTGGTCTCCAGATATCCACATGCTTTACCTGACATGAGACGGGGATTGGGTCATGATGCTTGGACACCTTAAGTTCATTTCTGTGCCCATTTCTTAAAGCAAGGGGAGGAGACATGGTGACCCGTGCCCCACAGAATCTGCCTCCTTGAAATCATGAGCCTGGCTGTCACATTCAGTCTGCAATCCTGGGCTACCAGGATGGGGTGGGGACAGCAGAAGCCCTGAGTCTGAGTCTGACAAAGGAGGTAGTGAGCCACACAATCCCATCCAGCCCTCTTCATCCGGTTAACAAGCTCTTCCTAGAGGACATAAGGAAGAGACGGGGTCTAATTACACTGATGACTGGAGTGGGTCTGCGGGATTCCGTGGCCTAGGCATCTTCTGTGAATTTTCACACCCTTTCCACCATGCAGAGCATGGGCTGAGCTCACTGTACTGGAACTGACGATACCTGGCCTCAGCCACAGAGACTTTACTAGTAGGGTTTAGATGGCGATGGGGAGCTTCTCACAGATGGAGCAGGGACCACAGGGACTAGATTTCCCTGCCTGCTAAAGGACAGCTGTGTCCCTTAGCAAAGAAGGCCATATCCTGGAAAATGTGATCCTATCTGGGTTGTTATAGAAGGAAAAAGACACATGGGCAGGATGCGCTGTGCCTGGAGCCCCGAGGGCCTCAGGGCCCCCAGAAGCTATGATGCTGGATTGTTCCACCCCGCTTCAAAGCACATACCCAGGCAGCGGAAATGGAATCCTCTGCCGAGACTTTGTCTTAACGAGATGGAAAGTTAAGTTCAAAACTAAACTGGCCATCTTACAGGGAAATGCCAGATGACAAGGGCATAACTTGGTGACCAGAGGCACAAAAAGTCAGTGACACAGCAGGTGGGATCCAGAAGTCAAAACAGGCACTAAGAAAGCTGTGTGGATTGGCCTTGGGGGGCTCGCTGGGGACCTCAGCACCGCGCAGATGCTTCGTGCTCCTGGCAAGTGCTGTCTTGTACGAAGCACCGAGATCTACTTCTCAGCAGCCATCCATCGCAGTTACCAGTGCCCTGGTGAAGCGGTGGGCAAGTGGGGAAGACCGTCAGGGTAGGGGTTTTAACTGTGCAAGACTCAAAACCAGTCCCCGACTGGCCAGTTGTGGCTTAAATAAATTACTCCACACTGCCGCACATGGGAAATGATGCAGTTATTGAAAAGAAGGCAGCACCTGGCTATGCACCAAAAGAGGGCAACGGAAGTCACAGACGAGTAGAAAGAATAGAAAGACATGTGACACCTGC
This sequence comes from Ctenomys sociabilis, assembly GCA_004027165.1. Taxonomy (NCBI): domain Eukaryota; kingdom Metazoa; phylum Chordata; class Mammalia; order Rodentia; family Ctenomyidae; genus Ctenomys; species Ctenomys sociabilis. The sequence continues at coordinate 24,473 of PVKA01009505.1, read as the reverse complement.
TACAATTTGCTGCCATGAGTTAAGAAAATCAGCTAAAGTCGCTATCGCTAGAGCAATCCCTCAGTCTGAGCTCCATCTCCTCACCTGCTGTGTGACTTAAACAAGTTACTTTACCCCTCTGTGCCTCAGTTTCTCCTTTCATAAATTACACTGCTAAGAAGAATCAGTATAGCTGAAGCATACCTTCTCAGTGAGGGTAATATTACCACCAAGAGGGCAAAAATTGACTAGAACATGTGTGTGAAATAATCTTACATTTTAAAATGATTTGCGGCCCTAAAGCTCCAGGCCATCTGACACAATCATATCCCATAGTGTTTAATTTCTCTCAGTGGGGGGAATTTAAATTCAATTAAAATTTTCTTCCTAGGAGGGTGATAATGAAAAAGCACCTTGGGAAACACTGGTCTGAAGTGCTCACCACAGCGTGAGGCGAGGACCGCATTTACCTTGCAGTGAGGTGGTAGATACCACCCTGTGAGACTTTCGCAGTGACAGGGCGACTGCAAAGCTGACCAGGAGCCTGAGTCCACAGAGATGGAGCAAAGCGGGAGGCGCGGAGCTCACTCTCAGCTTTTACTCTGTCCTGCCCTGAGAGCGTCCTCCAGGCCTGAAAGAGGCATGAGGCCCCCGAGGCCTGGCTGCCCACTGCCTGCCCTCAGTCTGCTCTGAGTCACACCAGATAAATGCAGACCCGGTACTAGAGTGCATCGCCATCCTCCTGCACACTGGCCTAACGCATCAAGCATGAGCTAGGCGTGCTGTTCCCACCGCCAGCTGCCCCTCATGGCCATTGTGAGCAAGCAAGGGGCAGGTGAGCACTTCACCCCACAGCGTCCTCTAGGGAGGCCTGTGGGCACATCTCTGCCCCACTCAGGTGTCAGGAATAAATCCACGTGTTATGACAATTACATGGAACAGGGTGGTAAAAGAGACAGATTTACTTTTCCCACTGGATGAAAGGAAGCTCTGAGCCAAATCTCCAGTGGCCTCATAAAAAGGTGTTGAAGGAGTGGATCCCATGGAAATCCCACATCCAAGTTCCACATCACTGCTACATTTCCTTCTTTTGCCTCATTTTTAATTTATGCAATCTTGTTTGTCTATACTGTATGCCTCTGTAGATGGCCATGACTCCTTGTGGAATAGGGAGAGGCATGAAGTGAGATGAATCAACAAATAAACACAAAGGACTGCAAAGAAGTTCCAGAAAAAGCCACCACTGGCAGGACTCCTTGTGCAGCATGAGTTACTTAGGTCCCTGGGGGGGTTGGGAAGGGCAGGGTTAGCCTTCCGCCCAGAATGAAGGCCAGCGAGAGAAAGCAAGTTCACAGCAAGGGAGGAGGAGAAAGGGGCTGGGTACAGGACAAGCAGGCAAGGTCAAGACAGGAGGAACTTCAGTTATGGTGGCCCCCTTAGGTGTTTCTCTGTATTCATTCATTCATTCATTCATTCATTCATTCATTCATTCATTCATTCATTCATTCAACATTTATCACATGTAAAACATTGTGCTTCCTTTCACAGGACACAATGATGAACAAAAGTGACACAATCTCTGCACCAAAGGAGTTTATGTTTAATTCAGGAATCTGAAACTACAGCCTGCATCTCTGTAGCTGGCCTGCCAGGATCTTTGGTAAACCAAGTCTTATCAGATGCCTGCCACCCCCATCCCTCCCACAAGCCTGCAGCTGCTGGAGAGTTCACTCTCAGGCAGGGCAGCAGGGGGGCGCAGCGGAGCTCCTGTAGCCCTCGCAGCCGTCTGTGTTTACTATCTGGCCTTTACAGTTTACTGACTCATGCGTTAGCTGCTGTCACTGTTGCTGTTGCATTTTATTTATGAGTCTATGAAATTTTCTCAAATAAACAAATAGAAATGCTGCTGCCTTTTGAAGACCCCCGCTTTGTCATAAAAATTGGCAGGATGGCAATTCCATTGTGAGGCTTAAATGAGAGAAGGCTTGGGAAGCTCTTAGAAAAAAGAAGCCAAGAACACAGACACTGCAGTACTTTTGTGATTCCTGTTATCAGTGCTACCACAATGACTGGGGCCAGGGGAGGAATCAGCTCTTCCTGCAAGTCTTTAAAGCACACCAAGCTCCTACTCTGATCCGAAGTAGATGTGGTCACCTGATCAGTGGGACCTGGCATCTCAATAAGCCAGGTACTTCACAGCCTACTGAACCATTTTCCCCTGGCTTGCAGAGGAAATTTTTTCACATCAGTATTTCTGAAATTGAGGCTAATCTTACAATTAATGCACACATATGATTTATAATTCACATTTGTTGAGAGTAAATTATGTGCCAGGTACTGGAAATCTATGAACCCAAAATAATGAATATTTATATACATTTACATATATACATATACACACATCTATGCAAACAGTCCTCCTTCGGGATTGATGCCAAGATCTCCCATGAATACCAGAGTCCTGGGATGCCCAAATCCTCACACTATATTTACATAGAACATAGCACATCTTCCCATGTATTTCAGACCATCACTAGGTTACTCATAAAATCTAACACAACATAAACATTGGGTCAATAGTTGTTTACTTTATAAGAACTAATGACAAAAAGACAAAATAATAATGATGATGATGATGATGTTGATAAGGGCTGGCCAGATAGCTGAGCAGACTAAAACACCTGCTTAGACAGGTGCAGGGACTGGGGTTCGATCCCTGGCATGCAGTGCCAGCCCCATTCCCAGGGCCCGCTGAGATGGCAATGAAGACTGGGCACAGTAGTGCATGCCTGTAATCTCAGCCCTTGGAAATCTGAAAATAGGAGGATCGCTATGAGTCTGATCTGTGTAGTGAGATCCTGTAGACTCTGTACTAAATACATGAAAAAAGAGAAATAATGACAAGAAAATAAGTCTGTACAGTAGAATGTGGTATTTTTGCCTAAATATTTTTTATCAATTGTTGGCCAAATCCATTCATGAGTACAGAGGCCTGAGAACATGTGCCATGCTAAGCTACCTTGGCGATTACATGGGAATGATGAAGGCGCACATAACCTACTTAGTCCATCAGTAACAGCACCTGTGAATAAAAGCAAAGCAAGCACACAGAAGGATAGAGAAAGGTGGCAGCATAGTCTGGAGATCACCCCAGGAGGTGACCTTTGAAAATGATCTTGAAGCAGTGAGGGTGGATTGGGAAGCAGGCAGCCCCAGCTGGAGGGAGGGCAGGTACAAGTTCAGGCATGAAGATGAGCCTTTGTCAGCACATCTTCTTTTCTTCTTTATTCCCAAAGCAGTGAGCAACCCAGTGTTTTCTGGGCTTGCAATAAAAGTGGGACATGAAGTGATCGTGCTGAGATTGGACTGGACAAAGCGGAACCGCAAAGAGAATGTGACTTGTGTCATTTCAGCTGGTTCCTTTAACATGGCCCCTCCAACATAGCTGGCACATCTCCTTGGCCCTAAACTGCAGGGAGCCTCTGGCCGAAAGAGGCACTTGTCAACAATCTGGTAAACAGTTTTGGGTGAGACTTTCCCCCCAAAAATCATGGAAGCCAAAACAGTTGTAATCAAATTGCTAAACCAGTTAAACTTGAGTCAGTTGTTTCACGGCCCAGGTGACTAAAACTGGCTGGGATGGTGTCTGTTTTCACACCAAGTTCTCAAAGTGTACAAGACAAACAAACCTACTTGAGCACAGATCCACCCTCTAGCTCTACACAAGGGACAGGAGAGGGTAAGGACACTGTGGCTTTGGCCAGTAAAATTCTGTGACATTCATCTTGCTGGAATTCCTGGCAACCTCACTAAGAACAGAACCACAGGCCTGGAAAAGAAAGGACAGCAGGCAGCCCAAAGTGGCAAAGAACAAGTGATCTGAAAGTACACCAGATTTACGGCCACACTCACTGACTAGGGAGGGCAGAAGGTCCAACTGCATTTCCCTGACTCTCCCTAATGACTGAGTAATTTCCTCATTGTTGCAAAGAAGGGACAGAGAATTAAAGTGACTCAAATTCCAAAGCCTTTCCTAGTCCCCATCTCTCCTAGGCTTCACTATATGGACAGTAGGGGAGGGGAGGCCCTCTCAGATTTTGGTTCAAGTCTATGTGCTCAATCTGTGCCTAGTTCTGCAGTTACTAACCTATCTTCTCTCCCTGGTTTCCAAATAAACACCCTTCTAAATTTTTGCCTGAGTTTCTTTTCTGTTGCTAATCACATGTACCCTATACCAGATAATTTATAAAACAAAGTGGTTTATTTTGGCTCATGGCTCTGGTCCAAGGTTAGAGCACTGTAGCCAGCATGGATGGCCTGCTTTCCAGTGGAGTCCTGGGGCCATCAATTCAGGACTTCACATGGCAAGAGACAGGGAAAAGGTGAGGAACCTTGTCAAACTGGCTTTTCTGGCTGACTCAGACTTGAGATAACCCTTCCACCCATTAATCATATGGATGGCTTAATCCTTTCATGAAGGCACAGAGCTAATCACCCAGCCCCACCTCTTAATATCTCATAAGACTGGTTACATTTCAGTATGCGTTCTGGAGGACAAAAACCACAGAAAAACTACACCAATGCCAGTAGGTAGCAGATTGGTATTTGTGTGTATGCAGCACTCAGAAGGGTCAACATTTGATTTTGAAACATTTACATAAAGTGCCAACTCCCTTTCTCCTCAACAATGCTAAAGAACTGAAGTATTGTTGCACCAAACATTCGTAAGACTTCCACTGAACTTTTATCTTTGGGTGATAAGCATGTCAGAAACAGCCAGTCCTGAGCTCCAACTCCCCTTCCAGACATTCTGGCAGTGGCAGGGCTGGGCCTTCGCTCCCTCCTCCTGATCCTGCTGTAAATCCCCCCCCACCCCCCACCCCAGCTCAAGGCTAGCCATAGAGAATGAGTCCGTGCCTTGCCTGGCAGGGACTGCTGTGGGGGCCCCCCGCCAGGACACACAGAGGAGGCGCACCAGACTGCAATGGCCCAGAGCCCGAGAACCAACCACCTTATCCACTTTCAATTTTTTTTGGGGGGGAGGGGGAAACGAGGGATTGAACTCAGGCCCTTGCACTTATTCTACTGAGCCATCTCTCCAGCCCCACAATTGCTTATAACTTACCACGTGCATTGCATTATGAATCAAACTCAGGCAGTAGGACACATCCACATGTATTCGCACTAGGAGTGTCCATGGTAAGTGGCTGTGGAGCTGGGAGAGCAGTGGAAGGGCGCTGAGCCATTTAGACCCCTCCCCCCACACACACTGCTAATGCACACTAACACATTCACACATGCAAAGTAGTTACTTGGGAGAGAGAAAAGAGAGCAAGAGAATGAAAGAGTGAGAAAAAAAGAATAGAAGCATACAAGGATAAACACTGGAGGAGCATCCCACCCTCTCACCCTACTACTGCATTTCAAACCAGTGAGATGCCATCCCTCTGCACACGTGTGTCTCATTTTATGCAGACAGACTTTGGAAAAACTGGGTAGGAGTGGGAGTTTTAAATCCTTTTTACAGATGTCTTTGAATGCTCACATCTTCAAGGCCCTTCGTTTATGAGGGCAGAAATCCTTTGGTACAATGGAAGGAACATGAGTTTCCAATCCCTGCAAGTATAAGCTTTTGGTAATTTTTGGCTTCCAAATCTGGAACATTCTTCTGTTCATGAAGCCAAAAGGTTATTAGAGGTTTCTCCGCCCTTCCTCTCCTACAGAGGAAGGGTCTGCGACCCAGAAAGACACGTGACTCATCCATGGTCTCACAGCTGGAGGGATGCAGAGCTGAACCTTGCACTGGGAGCAGTGGTCACAGGCTTGTGTCCCTGGAATCCCTGCACCAGTGCCTGGGGTCTGGGAATGTGACATACGACCCTGCAGTTTTACTAGCCTGTTGTCTGGAAGTAAAACTGTATCAACAGTGTGTTTTTCTTTTTCATAACAGGAGTCATCTCTATTTTATTTATACTTTGCAGAGAAATGGTTTAAATCAAATGTGCTTAGGCACAGAGGAAATTTGACCTGAAAGCAAGTTTTGTGGCAAAAAGAGGGACAGCAGACAGTTCTTTCTACCTCTCTAAGCCCAGGAACATCCTGGTACAAGGACAGTCATCAATACATCTTTTGTAAGGGCTTCTCTCCACAGTGAGGTGGAAAATCTTTCCAATGGCTCCGGTCCACGTATAACTGCCCAGAGTCACAGAAGGGATTGATGAAGGTCGGGGCCACTTCCACGTGCACAGGCTGCCTGCACCCCAGGCAGCAGAGCCCACAAGTGGGGTGTGCCTGGGCAACTGCTCCTGCAGAGGAACCCAGAGGCAGAGGCACTGGCTGTTGAGCAACACACGGTAAAGAGTCAAAGTCCGCCTTCACCTGCAGGGGACTTCAGGAGGACCAAGGCCCAGAAGTTTCTAAAGTGAAGAGGCTCAAGCAGAATCACAGAGGGGCCTGGGGGTTCCAGGCCCTGCAGCTCAGTTGAGCTGATGGAATACAGCCTCGGTGTGTTCATTTGTCCATCAGCTGATGTTTCTTAAGTTCTACAGTGGGCTGGGCAGAGTGGGAGAGTTGGAAGGCGCCATAATGAGGCCGTGGGATGAGGGCCCTTGAAAAGAACACACTCTGCACCCCAACCTCCCAAGATGGGGCCCATGCGTGTTGTTGTCGGGAGCCCAGGATGTTTGTGCTAAGATCCACACACTGCTGCTACTGATTCCCAGGCCTGGTGCAGCTGACTGCTCCCTCTGGCCCTTACTTTCCCAGTCTATAACATGGATGAGTTGCTGACCTGAGGACAGCTACTCTCCATTGGAGCAGTAGTATTGATGGCATGGGCAGGAGGTGACATTTAGGGACATTTGGAGGGGCTGAGCATAGTGGCACCAGCTTGCTAGGCCAGCCCTGAGAAGCAAAGATAGGTACAAGTTGGAGCTAGGGATGCAGTGCAGAGTAAAGGCTCCAGGTTTCATCCACAAAAAACACATCTGGAACAATTTTGGATGACACAACTATCCGAGTGTGGCAAGATGAAGTGCCACTGAAACTGGTGGGTAGAAGGGCCAGGCAAATAGCTCATCAGATTAAAGTGCCTGCAAGCAGGCGCAGGGGCCAGAGGTTTGATCCCTGTGCCTGCCATGCTGGCCCCATCCCTGGGATGCACTGAGATGACAATTGAAACTGGGCATGGTGGCGTGCTCCTGCAATCCCAGCTCTTGGGAGACTGTAAACAGGCAAATCACTACAAGTCCAGTCTAGTAGTGAGACCCTGAATGCTCTGTAGACCTCTCCCTAAAACAAACAAACAAACAAACAAACTGCTGGATATGGGTGAATGATACAGCTAAACAACTGTATCCATCACCTCATTTGTTACTGGACAAAGCACCTGACACACACAGTTTTAAGGTGGAGAGTTGTAATCTGCTCATTGCTTCAGAAGCTACATCTGTGATCAGCTGGCTCTGAGGCAGGAACATCATGGCAGAAAGGTGCAATGCAGCCAAGCTGCTCAACTCTCTGCAGCCAGGAACCAGAGCAAGCAAAGGGGGGGGGGGGGGATCGAGGGGGGGAAGGGTCCAGAGACCGACACAGTTCCCAAGGTCACCTGCCTGCCATGGCCTGCCCAGACATACCCAGGAATGTGATTTACTAAATTCCTAGCTGTCCCTCAGATAGTTGAGTTGATAATCAAGATGGACCATCAAAACACCCAGCACCCACAGCAGTCTCTTCTCCTAGCCCTAAGCATGCAGCCAAGGACAAGCTAGACAGAAATGTCAGTAATGCGCTGAAGTTGACAAAACTTACTTAAATGTTGCCGAGAGAAGCACCTGGGTGATGCAATGGGGCACAGCCCAGCCCTGGACCAGGTCAGACCCAGGATGAAGGGACCCTTTGCTCTCTCCTCTCCACCTGTCCATGCCTCACTCACCTGGCTGGAAGGTGAAGAAAAGACTCCAGGGAAGCCCCCACTCCCTCCCTTCCCCTAGGGAAGTTGGGCTGCAAAGACTGCAGCTCTGCTGGCACCTGGCAGGCTGACCCTGTCCCAGGCCTCCTGTCCACGCTCTTGCTCGCTGGCCCAGAGCTTGCCTCGCCCCTAGATCTGCACCTGACAGGCATCTGAACCTGAAAGAAACTTTGCTTTCATCTGAGACCCACTTTCTAAGGGGGGAATAGATGGATTAGAAAATGTAAGTCAAGTCCGACTCAGGGAATAGGAATCTGTATTCACTCTGATACCTGGCATGTAGTAGCTGCCTGATAAACGGAATGTGTTAATTTCTATGGGAAACATAACATCTTTCTTTCACTGTCACAAGCATGAGACGTGAACTACAAAGAGAGTTTAGCCTGATGCCTGGTGGAATATTAGATTCTGCATAAATCTAGGTTGATATAGGCAAAAGAATCTACAGATGAAGGCAAATGTCAAAGAAGCAAAGAAAGCCCACGGAAAAGCAAATGTCTGGCGAAGAGGCTCATTTGCACAGAGCTCCAAAGACAGGCAGGAAGGAGGCCATGAAAAGTGCCAGGGTGCTCTCAGCCTTCGTGCTGCTGGCGTCTGGGGTGGGGTTGCCTTAGCAAGGAGCCAGCCAGTACACTGCAGCGCCCCTGCCTCTACCCTTTAGGTGCCAGCAGCACCTCCCCCACCTCCCAAAGCCTGTGGCCCCCGCCAGCTGTTGTGGCAGGGACTGTTAGGGCTGACCCAGGACCTGCCCCGGCTGCCTGGGTCCAGCTCCCTTCCTGCAGTCGGCTGCGGCTGGTGCATACAGGCTGTGCTGTGCCTCGTTAAGTGGGGAGATTTTTCTGAGAACTTATTTTCACAGTCCTGAAGAGTTTGTGTGGATTTGCAGTAAACATCCACACCCCCACCCTGCCTCTCTCCCTTTGCCGCCAAAGAGGCTCTGCGGAGGTGACTCACTGCTACTGACGAGCCACTGCGGTCACATCACTAGGCGGTGCAGTTAGAACGTGCGCTCCGGGTGCTGGCTCCACACGTGGAAAAACCATGTCGCTCGCATTTAAACCTAATCTGGGCAGAGAACGCTGGAGGGCTGTTAAAAAAGCCTCAGGTGTTCATAAGAGGGCTTGTCGGAGGCGACCAGATAGTAGGGACTTCATTCGCATCAGCGGAGTAATCCATTATGCTTGATTGGAGGACGTGGGTTACTGGCGTGTGAACCCAGGGGGTGTGCTGTTTCCCCTTTTTATTAGTATATGTTTTGATGCATAATAAATACGCTCACCATGGGGAACTGGTACGCGTCACCCTTTCCTCCGTCTCCTCGGCTCCTGTCTTCCCTCGTGCCCTAGAGTCTTTGCTTCCAACTTCTTCGCTTTCTCTCTCTGCTTCCTGGCCGACGTGGGCCAGCATTCTCTTCCCCTCCTTGTCCCTCTCCACCTGTTTCTGCCTTGGAGCAGCCAACCACGCCCTAAAGCCAGAGCCCAAGGTCGGCCTCTTAGAAAGTGACGAATATAAGGGAGTTACTGGAGAGAAGCACCGCACCGTGTGCAGATCACAGGTGGAAGGGTGGCTGGTGTCACACGGGAACAGCCAGGCTGGGGTCTGAGCAGGAGCACATCTCTCTTGTAAAGATGCAAGCAGATAGTAACTTTTGGGACCTGCCCTCAGCAATGAGTGGCAACCAAATTCCCAGGGGCTTCCTCAGTACGCTCTCTGCCTCCAGTGCCAACTGCAGCCCCTCGCGGAGTACGAGCATCCCTTACGCACCTTCCCTCTGGCCCCTAAGCATCCCCCGCAGTGCCTTCCAGCGCTGCTCTTAGACCAGGCTCTTCGCACACGCTGCTTCCTCTTCGTAGTAGAATCTTATCCGCTCTACACTTCCACGCTTCAGCGTGGATGCCACTCCCCAGAAAAATGCTCCTGCCAGGCTTGGGTCAAGCCCCAGAGCTGCACAGTCCCCAAGCCCTGGAACTCGCATCCCATTTTACTCTTGGTGGCCTGCTCAGTCACTAGAACCGTCCCTAGCCAACGCTGACACTGAGGGCAGGGCTCGCATTCGCCAGGCCCCTCCAGAGTGTCTTCTGTCCTGTTCATGCTCCATAATATCCAGCGAATAAAATGACTCCCAGAGGGAAAGGGAGACAGGCTTGCTCCAATTTAGACAAAGTGTGTCCCCTTCAGGGTCTTGTCCCAGGACTCTATTACCAGATACCATTTGACTAACACACAGCATGGTGGCTGTCCTACCAGGAGGGGCAGGTGAGTGCCTTCTTCAGCTCCACCTTGTATAAATTCCTTTCCAAAGGACATAAAGACAGGTGCTCCCTTCCCCGAGGTGATCACCTGCTGAGACTCCGCCCACTGTTTCAAAAATAACAACCTATATACTGAGCTCAGCTGCTGACAGAAGGCAGGATTCTTGAAGAAAGGAGACAGGACCCCAGAAGCCCCACCAGATGCTTGCCAGAAAGTGTCAGGCCCCACCTTAGACCTGCTGAGTAGAAATCTGCATTTTACTCAGCCCCCCAGATTAGGGCGTGGGAAGCCCTGTCTGGAGCAGCAGGGGGATCAGAATCGCCCAGCAGGGGTTACATCACCCTGGGGGAGATCTGTCCCATCCACCACACTTTGACAAGTGCAGCAGGTCTGGGGGCCTAAGACCCTGCACATTTTTCTCTGCGGTGGGCCTAGGACCATGCTTTTGAGAATGACATCTCTGGAGCCCTTGGGGGTGGGGGTTCCCAGCAGAAGTCAGGGTGGTTCAGGGTGGGCTGCTAGAAAGGGCCAAGTGTGGACTGGAAGAATGAATAGGAGCCCACCAAACAGACAGTGGGAAGAGCATGCCAGCCAGAGGCCCAGGCAAAGCACAATGCCCCTGCCCAAGGGGACCCTATCAGCAATGGAGTTTGGGCCAGGTGGAGGCCCGAGGGGAAGAGAGGGGCCTGACATTACAGAACTCTGCTCCTGCTGATGTGCAAGACTCAGGTAGCTCCAGGACAGGAAGGATGCAGTTTAAGCACCCCCACATCTTCCTCCACCTTGTCTTATCATAATTAATACCCACATGGCGCCTGCCAAGCCCCAGGCCTTGTCTTAAGACCTTATACACATGAACATATTTTTCTCTTTCGCTTCTTTCTTTTCTGATAATTAGCATCTCAGAGAAAACTGCTGAGATAGTAAAAGGAGTTCTGTGTCCTGCCCCATTCCCTGAAATGTTAGCATCTCATCTAACTGCAGTCAAAAGCCTTGTGGTGAGCCCTGACTCGATACTGAGAGCTGAACTGCAGGCCTGCCTGCATTTCACCATATTCCAGTGCATGCGTGTTTAATCTCCACCGATGCTGTCCCATTTTGCAGATGGGGAAAGTGAAGCACAGAGGAGGTAAAGGATTCATGCAAGGTGGGGTAGGAGAAGCCATGGAGTTGCAGTAGTCTGGCACAAGGCTGCTCTTGAAAGTTCCTCAAGTTTTCGAAAGTAACGTGAACTCATGCATCACAGATACATTCTGAGGAATCTACCCCCTAGAAAGGTTGCTGGTGCCAAATTCTCCAGACTCACATCACAGGACAAGGTCCTCTGGGCAAAGCCCCCTGTCCCAGGCAGCAGTGCTGTGGTCACAGCCACCCTGTCTGCTCCTAGGCAGTCCCCTCACTGCTGGCTCAAAGCAAGCCTGTTGTCCCCTCCCAGTACCTGGTCTGGTGATGTCCTTGAGGCTGGGCTGGGCTGCCTGCCAGTACCAGGACCAGACAAAACTCTGCTGTTTCAGCTCTGGCCCTGCCCTTGCACCCTGGCAACCCCACAGAAGGCTGCTTGTGAGGCCCAGAAGAAGGAGGCTCGAAATCAGTATGTGCCAAGCTCTAGGCTGGAGGAGGGGGACAGGGAGCAAAGGAACACACAGGGAGGCTGTGACACCACCGAACAAGGCTTCCCTCATGTTCAGGCGGTTAGGGCTGCCTCTGAGGCCAGTGTCCTTCCAGACAAGGCTATTAATAGTGTTTGGGGCTCCTTGGAAGGGTATGTTCCCTGTGCTTGGGAAGACATAAAGATGATCTACATGCATGGACAGCGACTGTTAGACCCAAGCACAAAGCCTGATTTGTGGCCAGGTCGGTGAGACTGGGTGTGAGTTTTTCCCTCCTAGAACTTAGCACTCTGTCTATGTTGCTACAGTGCCATTTGTGTTGTTTGAGGGAAAAAAAAAACAACGGTTTCCTTTCACTAGGGGCATAAGCATTAAAGCCATAAAAGTAAAAAGTTAAATATAAACATAAAATACAAAAATCTGCAATGGAAGGCAGAGTGGCTACTGTGGCTAAGGGCTGCTAAATAGGTCTCTAACCTCTGTAGGCCTCAGTTTACTCAGTTGAAGAGTGCAGACCAGGCTGGAGGGAACCATGCTCCTTTCAAGGGAGAGCGGGATTGCACGGGAACAGCGAGGGGTCTTACACATGGATCTTTTCTAAAAGATAGTGTGCTGCCTCAGACAGCTGGAGTAATGGGTCAGGGTCATCTGCACTCAGTCAGACAGCTCTGATGGGTGGGACACTGCCTCTTTACGCCAGAGTACTTTAACCCTTGTAGTTTAAAGTTAGTCTGCCAAGCTCTCTGTGGGAATCACCGGAGCTAAGACCTCTGGACCCAGATGTCCTGGACAAAGCTGGATAGGAGCAAGCCCTGGAGGAATAGATCATGTTCATGCACTCTTGACTCTCTGGCAAGCAGTCTGGCAGGACTCAAACCCCAGGGGCCTCCCCAGTCCATCCGTCTTCTGCAAAAAAGCACCCACAAGGAGCAGCAGAAGAGAAGTACTTAGGTAGCGCCCACCTCCCAGGTGCATGTGCTCAATCAATGCCATTTTTAGAGTGCTCCAGAATCACTCAATTACAGCTCCTCAAATAAGAATCTCAGGCTCTCCTTGGAGCACCAGAGGTGAGGTAAGAGTATGTGGAGCAGCATGTGAACCAAATTACAATCCATGTCCTTCCATTCCAGCGAAAGCAGACCAGCAATGAGAGACCCAGACACCAGAAAACCACTACACTAGAGATAGAGAAGCAATAATGACAGTGAGAGCTGGGCAACTTTACAAACTGAAGCAGGCAGCATGATTATGGTGAGCATTAGATGTGGCTCTGAGTTTCCTTGTGGCCAAAGGAAAAAGAGGAGCATTGTGTACTGTGACACACAATCTGAACACCTAGAGCTTAGCCATGGAGAGAGGAATGGCTTGCACCGATCCCAGGGTTCTAGGAAGAAGTCTGAAAGAGAGCAGGTAGCAATGGTGTAGGGAGGTGAGTGGGGGCCAGGTCAAATAGGACCGGGTGAGCCAGGCGAGGCCTTTGGTGCACACTGGAAGTGGCATGAGGAGACACTGGTAGGCTCATGCAGGTTGGTGACTCACAAGAACATCACTGGCAGCTGGCCTGCACAGAGGCTGTGGAGGGCAAAGGCAGAGGAAGGAGTAGATTTGGAGGCTATAGCAAAAAGCCAAGCAGGAGAGGCACAAGCTCTTAGAAGAAAAATCTGTGCTCTTCCCAGGTACTTTTACCTCATCTTTCTCTTCCACCCAAAGTCTTGCCTCTTTTCCTGCATCTATTCCCCCCCACCAAAGCTGCTTTGATCTGCCTTCTTTTCCTGTGCCTGGAAGCTCTTTGTCCTTCTGAGTGTCTATACAGGTTCCCTCTCCTGGGCAGATCCTTCGACATGCTTCTTCACTGCCTCTTGACTGAAATGCCAGCTTCTTTTCCCGGGGTGGGATGGGGTGCATTCATGACAGAGGAGTACCACCCTATCACTCTGCTGCTTCGCCATGCCAGCCTTTGATTCCCTCCCTGTGAGCTACCTCCCCCCATCTCTCTACTTTGATGTTAGCTATGCTGCGAAGGTGGAAGGACATCTTTCTATTCCCCATGGCACCGTCTCCTGCCCATGGCATAGACCTAGGATCTCACAGATGCTTAAATTCTGGAGACTAAATGAACTCCTTGAAGTAGAATGATTCTTGGCTGAGGAGTGAGAAACTCAGAGAGGCCATGTAACTTGTACAAGTCTAAGGTCAAGTCCCTTGACCTCTCCTCCAATGGCTTTAGACTTGGATCAGCAGGCCTACTGGATCTTGTTTCTGCCACTGTAGGGGAAGAGGTGCCTCTCTCTGTGGCTAGGAAGACCTTAATATGCCAACTCAAAGCTGATGAAGATGGAACAATGGCATGTGAAGTCCCTAGAGGACCCGAGAAGATGTTGAGAATCAGCAGGCAGGGCTGGTGAGAGAGCTCAGCGGACTACGCACCTGCTTAGGCAAGTGTAGGGACTGGGCTCCATCCCGACACCACATGCTGTCCTGGCCCTGCCCCTAGGCGCGCTCTACTGGCCACTAAAACCAGACATCATGGTGCCCGCCTATAACTGCAGGGCTGGGGAGACTGAAAACAGGCGGATCACTCTGAGTCTGAGCTGTGTAGTGAAACCCTGTGCCAAATACATTAAAAAAAACAAAAAAAAGAACTTAGACTGATAGTTAGGAAAAACTGAACTGCTCATGTTGCAGGGTAGTAATAAGCTTCCCTTCTGGAGGGTTAACAATCTAAGCTTGCAGATCAAAAATTAGAGAAAAGGAAGGGCTGCAAGATCAGCCAAAATTCTGGCCCTAGCCTTTCAAGGTCAGTGAAGGCATACGAGAATTTGTACTGTAACATCATGAAACTCAGTTGTGTCCCAAATTTTCTGATCAGGGAGATTACGGAGCCACAGAGGAATGCAGTCGATGATGTACAGTGTGCCTAAGGAGAGTCACATGGAGAGAAAACTTTCTCTCAGGCTTTCAAATTGGTCAAGCAATGGCCGTGACTTATGCACAAGGCTGACACTGGCAAAGGATCTACAAAGTGAGGTACGGGGTTACATGACTGACCTTACCTGATACAAAAGTTACATTTCTTGTTATACAGGTCTTGCTTTATCTTGGTCTTAACCATCCAGCAGAAAAGTATAAAAACAAGGCATATAAAGTAAAGCCATATTAATATGCAGAGCTGTGAATGGCTCCAGTCAACAACTTCTGCAGATTACCCATTACTACTGTGGACTGCCGGACTGTGTTGGATTGTTTTGCTGAATTCACACACCTATAGTATTTAAATGCCCATATAATGCCCATCACTGACAGGACTAAACAAAAAAAGGGTATACAAAGGAAAGTCCATTTTGTATTTGTATATACAGAATAGTTAGGATAGATATACAGCTACTTTCCCTTGATTCTGTGAGAAGAGAGACTTGTAGTAATAGTGTATGGGCAGGACGTCCTGTCTGTTTCTTTTACTATGGATAACCACTAAGAAGATAATAATATACAATGTATTAATTATTGAAACTGTCCTATTAATCAGTTTTGATACTGTCTTGTTGCTATTTGTTTCTTAATAAAATAAAATAAAAAATAAAAATAAACCTCACAAGGCATCATTATATTTATTATTTTTACATAAAGCTTATATTTATGTTGATGTAGTACATCTGTTTACATGCGCTTCGGTTGATATACTTTTCCTGGGATCTGGAATATATTTTTTATCTATATTTTCTGTAATAAAGATATATGGAGGATGAAAAAAAACAAATCAGCAGCCAGACCTGCCAGGCCCCAGGAGGTCAACAGATCACAAGGGACACTAGTTAGCTCCCACCTGGTGGACCAAATGCCTCCACCTTCCACTGCTCATAATGCAAATTGCCCTCCCCAAAGCATGTAGCCTTTGTCTGATCAATTTTCCAGGCTGTGGCAAACACTGGAATCCACAGGGAGTTGAGCACATTGACTCAGTCTTTGGATACCACTTGGAGTAGCACTCCTTCCATGCGCCATCAGGCCCCCGGGACTGCAGGGAATCCAGGCATGTATTTATGAAGTTTTGCCTGGCAGGGCAGGTGGGAGGAGTAACCTGCCTGGCTCTCCTTGTGAATTTGGAAGGGGCCCTGCTGCTGACATAGTATTGCTTCCACTTGGCTGGCTTGGACAACAAAAGGATTTAGGAGTAAAGTTAATCTTACACAGACCCTATTTTTGGAAAAAGCTGACTTTGAAACCCCAGTCAGACTTAATGGGGCACTCCTGGTTGGCGGCGATGAACTGAGATGTGACTCCTCTCCTAGGTGTTTGTCTGGTGTCCTTGCTTCATGGTTCCTTGAGCTGTAACTTCTCTTGCGTCATTCCCGATGACAGAAGAGGCCCTTTTGACGTTCACGATGGATAAATAGAGGTGTGGCGAAGGAAGTGCCAAGTGAGAAGAAAGCTCACCACAGAACAAAGAGAACTGCTGCACTAATGGGACATGTTCCTCGTGCTAGGTGCTGGGTACCCTTTACTGGGGGTGTAGGACAATAATTGAAGCACTGAGGGAGGCTGAGGCGGGAGGGTCACACATTTGGACCCAGACTGAACAACTTATCAAGATCCTGTTTCAACATTAAGAATAAAAAAGAGCTGGAGACATAGCTTGGTATTAAGGCCCTGGATTCAATCCCCACTTCCGCAAAAAAATAAAAGCAAAATTCACAAGTTTATGTGGAGGAACTTCTTAAAGTAACATGTTAAATCATGTGTCCTTCGTAGTTAAGATAAAACTCAAGTTTGTCTTTGTGCTCTAGGAGGCCCTGCAGAAGTGAGCTAGTGCCCCTCCTCACCTCCCCTCGGGTCAGACTCACTCTTGCCTCGGGACTTCTGAACAGGCTATTCCCCTACCTGGACCACCTACCTCTGTGTCCTTCAGTATCTGTCATTTTTCTTCTCATCATTTGAATCTGGTTCTAAACAGCACTTGTTTGCAGCAGTCCTTGTGTATCAGTGGCTTAGATCATTTTCATAGTGCCTTTTCACTCCCTGGAAGCTTTCTCACTTAGGTGTCAGTGTGGGCCCTTTGGCTACACTTCAGGTGGTGAGGACCTTGGATTTTCAATCTCCAGTGTGTCTGATGCTGGATACCACAGCCAGAGTGTGTCCTTGTGGGAAGGCGGTCAAGTTCCCCACAGCACCAAGATCTGAATTCACTGTGTCAGCCACTAACTGATAGGTACCTAGCTCTCACACCAGTGTTTCCACTTCCCTTGGTGCAGACAGGCTGTTCTGGCTCACTTCTGTAGCCAGTTAACAGTCTGCTTCCTTGATAAAAGCCCTTGTCATGCAATGCTGGGATTAATGAAGCAGACCCAAAGCAATGCTATAATTCAGAACCCAATTATATGAATTCATTAATCGAGCTTACTAATGCTCCTGACACATTGCCAGGCACTCTGGACAATGCAGAGGAAAACCAGGAAGCAGCATAAAAGAGAACATGGGCTATGTTGTCAGAAGCTGGGGTCTACTGTGGGCTTTGGTCACTCTCCTGCTGGGTGAACCTGAAGGAACCACTGCCACCTTGCGAGCCTTCATTTTCACGCCTGTAAAAAATAGGGTCGATAACTATACATCCAGTGTAAAGGGCTTACTTTCAAGGTTTCAAGAAATACATGAAAAACATCTACTTGGGTGCCTGAAAATTATAAGTACTCACTAAATGTGTTAAATGCTTGTTACACACAAAGTGTGTAGGGTTCCTTGCCTGAGGGACCTCTGTTAGGGTCCAGGAGTGTTTCAGGAAGGACCCTGACTTAGGTCCATGTCCCAAGCCTCATGGCAGGACACACAGACTGACCAAAGAAAGAGTCAAAGCATATGAAACAGGGGCATTCCAGGCAGTGTACATGAAAGCCATATAGCCCAGACTGGAATTCTGGCTTGAGACTCACAGCTGGGCACCCACCCTGCTTCTGGGCCTCAGCTTCCTTAATCAAGAAGTGCGGAGAGGGGCCTGTGTCATCCGGCCCTGCCTCTTCAACTTCCTGCCCTAAGCTCACCCTTTCCTGATGGCCTTCCACACTGGACTCCTGGAGGGATCCAAGTGCCCTGGCCCCAAGTCGGCACACCTTCCCTTCGTCTTTCTAGCTCCCCCAAGACTGGCTCCTTCGCACTCCTCAGTCCTCAGCCTTTCCACACTGCCTCATACAGCAGGCTTACCCACTGCAGCGGGCAGCTGCTCCTAAACTCACTTCCACATCACTGCTAATCAGCAGCTCTAGGTAAACAGCGTTTGTTTTCTATCTGCTACTCACCAGCTGCAAACACACACAGCGCTGTGCTTCCAGAGTCCAGCACAGTGCCCAGAACACAGCAGGTGCTCAGAAGTCTGATCAGAGGATGGCCAATGCCTTGGCATTTCCGCTGATCCCAACACATCAAGGCCTTCTTCATTCTCCCCACTGTGAAGAGCCTCTCACTCCATTCCCAAGGCCCTCACCCAGCCGCCTCACTGACCTGCCCACCTGCAGCACCGTTGAATATGCTCTAACCAATCCCTCTAAGTTCCACTTCTGGTTCCACTGCTTTTAGCTCTGTGACTTTGGAAAGGTTTCTGAACCTCTCTGTACCTCAGTACCTCCTCCATAAAAATGGGCTGAATTTAATGTTCCTATCTCACAGAATTGTTTCAGCCCTAAATGAGTTAATGCACATCCAGCTCTTTGGTGAAACATGCAAAACATTTCACACTTACACTGCCTCATACATGAAGAAATGGCACTGGTAGGAACAGTGCATTTGTCCATGTCACTGTGACTTATAAACAGGGCCTTACGTGGGGGCCTCAGTTCTCACACAAGTATGCTGACTCCTCAGCTCATTGGAGCTTCTGAACCCTGGTGATCCATTAAAATCCTCGTGAGAACTTCATCTTGTCACTGACAAGAAGAAGACCAGTCATATCAGACAGATTTTGCAACATGAGGACGGATCTCAAATTTCCTAACAGGATTCCAATAGGAAGCTGGAACTGAGGACCACTGCAAACGCCTCCTGCACAGAGGCCTAAAATCTGTCTGCGGCATGGTGCCCACTCCTGCAGATGCTTGTTTCTTTTTTCCTGATACTATGGATTGAACCCAGGTAATTTGCACTAAGCTATATTTCAAGCCTTTCATTAATTTTGTTTGATGTTTTTGTTGTTGTTGTTTTGTATTTGAGATAGGGTCTCTTTAAGTCACTAAGCTGCCAAGGCTGAGCTTGCACCCTTTTGGCATCCTTATACTAACACACCAGCCGGTCTGTTCTGGCTTCTCCTAGAGCAGAGGTTCTCTGCTGGGGCCATTCTGCGAAAGGGTACACTTGGTGATGTCTGAGACATCCTGGGTCACATGGCTCAGAGAGAGATAATGCTGCTAACAGTTATCTGGTAGGCCACAGATGTTTCCAAATATCCTACAATGTCAGCCTCGACACACACACACACACACACCAGCTGGCCATAGTACAAGACTGAGAAAGTGGATGATTGCATCCTCCTTCCCGAGTATGACAGAAGCAATAGCCCTGCTAACAGCACGCAGGAAGGATGAGGATAGGTGAGGGGGCTTTCTCTCGACTGAGTGCTGGTACCAAGCACACGCGAGGCAGACGCTTGTGAATACTGGCAACCATACCTACAGTGGGCTGCCACAGAGTTAACCCCCACCCCGAAGTATTAAACCCTCAGGGCAACTCCTAGTTAGTAGATATTGTCCCTAGTGAGGAGACAACTAGGTTATGTCAGGAAGCCAAGGACACAAAGCTTCTGTGGTCTGTTTTGTTTGGCTTCAGAGTAAATGTTAAGCCCAAAGGTCTAATGACGGCGGCTCACACGTCCCAAAGCTTGCCATCCACCTGGCAGCACTCTGAATGCCTTACTTATAGAAACTACCCTGACTGCAACTACCTCACTGTCAACCAGAGAGTCTGCTTGTTATCATCACTATCACCACAGTCTCCTAGGGATACTGAGGAAGAGCAGCGTGGAGCCAACTGAAGAATTTGACACAGCCTTCAAGAGATGAGGTTTGAACCCAGGGAGCCCATGTGCAGAATCTGGCTTGTTTCTACCATATCCTCTTGCCCCTAATGCCCCATATACTCTTGCCTCTACCTTTTCAAATGCTGCTCCCTCTACCTAACGCACCCTTCCTCTGGCCTGTTTGCCTAGTTAATTTTTTTTTCATTTACTGGCTGTCAGCTCACTCTTTATTTATCTGGGACCCTCCCTCTCTCTTGAGCCCCACACTCATCTGACCAGGTGAGGCACTGCTAGTAAAATCCTTCCTACCTCCCTTTCATAGTATTTTACAATTTATAAGGGTCAATTGTGTGTGCAAGTGTTTGAATGATGTGTGTCTCCTCCTCCAGACTATAGACGCTATGAGGACAGGGGCTGTGTCAGCTGTGTTTGGTGCTATGTCCCTAGGCACCTGGCATGATGCCTGGCACAACGGAAGTCCTCAGTAAAAGCTGCAGTTGAATTTGTGAGGCAGAGAACCTGCAGCCAAAACAACAGCTGTTACCAATCCAGCCCACTTTCTGATATCCAGCGAGGGACAGTGATCCAGAGGGCCCCATCCGAATGCTACTGTGACAGGTCAGGGTCACAGGGACCTCCATTTGGATGCCAGCGGAGGACACAAAACGACTCCCGCAAGCCATGGCTGCTTCATGGTGGCCGGCCTTTATCATCCTCCAATCAGCACTGGTTGAGCTCTAATTGATTTTCTACAGTACCCTTCTCCAGAAGGGAGAACGGCTCTGTTTACTGGGGCAGCACATAGAGGACAGGCCTTTTCTTCCTGCTGTATTTAATGCTGCTGCTAATCATGGAGATTAGACTAAAACAATTACAACAGCTAATTAAAGAACAATGCGGTTTTTGGCATCTTCGCGCAGACGGCACCATTGGGAATTCCTAACTCGGGCAAAGCAGGGATAATTAAAACCCCGGCTCGCCTCTCCCAACTCCGGCAGCTGGATCACGCTGATTAAACTGCAAATAAAACACATGAAACCAACACTTTGTAGTCTATCCAATTTCACTTAAAAGGACTTTTAACTGATTCATAAACAGAGAAGCTGTAAACAGCAAATTATTTAACTAAAGCCAGTTATTTCATCATCACAGTTTGCTTGATGCCCAGCACTGGACATATCCATGTAGCCCTGGGGACATCAGGCTGACGGAGCCTGAGAAACATTCCGAAGTGTAATAGAGACGTTCACTGACAACACAGCATCATCAATGTGCAGCTACTGTCACTGGGTTTTGTATTATACTGAGAAAAAAAAAAGATCAGGTATTACACATGTCCCCAGATATGCTTAGGCTTACCTTATATCTAGGCTGAGAGTAGATTGCAGAGAAAAAGAAAGTTCCAAAGTATAGCTAACTTTTAAAAATTTGTGGTTAGTGGTAAAACAAATTTAACTTATCTAGGGCTGTCCAACTTCAGACCTACAAGGTAGTCAGTAACTGCCAAAGTAGGAAAAAGCCATGTTCACAAGCTACAGAAGAAGGGATTACAACAGCTGGGTATAAAAGCATGTCCATTTCTGACAAAGACACTCTGTGACTCAGCTCAGACCTGCCTGACACATGATTCCCAGAGCACTCTGCCAAGCATGGTAATCTACACTTCAGGGCTCTGACTGGCTTCCTAACTAAGAGCTAGGGGTGGGGTGCAGGGATGAGGCAGGGGAGCAAAGGTGGGAGGAAGAAGAATGAACGTTAGAGTGCATTCTCACTGGGAGCAGCAAGAAGCAATGGAACAAGAAAAATTAAAACTTACAAGTGAGGAGACATAAAACTTTTAATAACTCTGTGCCACACACAGTCGGAAGCTGAAAGCACCAATCTCCTAGCTATACACAGGTATGCTAGTCTTACTCGCCTCTGAATCCAGCTATGGCGAAAGGCCTTTTGTCCTCAGTCTATTTGGGAGTGGTAATTTTGGAAAATATATGAAGATGAAGCTTTAAAAGCTAAAGCCAAAAAAGTTGTCATGCTTGGATGCTGTGACAGTCCAAGTAATAAACAAGTTCTGGGAAGGTTTTCTTGGAATTACCACATTCATGACAGGAGTGTCATTTGTATATCTTACTGCAGAGTGACTCAATCCCTCTTGGTACATGCATGACGGTCCGATCAGAAGGCATGGGGCAGTTTATATGGTGGTATAAGCCATCTCTGGGACAATCATGCATATACCACCAGGGGTTCAATAGGTCGGAACATGTTAATAAAATACTTAGTGCTGTAAAAATTTCTAAAAGTTCATCCTCAATGTCTGCACGTAGATGGACAATAACAAACACTTGTGGATGGCATCAGTCTCCGGACCTCACTTTGGGTAGTCCCCATCCCTGATCATTAAAGATTTCCTACAGTTGTTGAGGAATGAGATTAATCAGATTCATAATTCACATAGACCTCAACTGACAAGAACAATGGTTTGACTTGAGTTTTAGTGACTTTATGATGGCAGACTTTACATGGTAGAAGCTTTCTGTGGAATCTGATCTTTTCCCAGGCCGGCACTATGTGGACAGTTCTTTTGCTGGCTCCTCTTCAAGCTGGGGAGCAGCAGGGAGCCATAGCTCTCAATCAGGATGCAGTCGCAAGGGCACACCCAGGGCACTCCGATCACGTGCTGCACTGCCAAGCTGTGATGCTTAATAGCTTAGATGAAGTAAATGCATTTTCAACCTACAATGCTTTCACTTTACAATAGATACAGTAGGATATAATCCTACGCTAAGTCAAGAAGCATCTCTACACCAAGCAATGCTTACATGCTATTTGGTGAAACAAAATGTATACTCTCAAATATCTTTATGTGTAGAAAACAGAGACCAGAAAACTGGACCAAAAATCAGGTTTCAGTACAATGAATTGTCATTTTTCAAGATTCTTTAATAAAACACTAATTTTTAATGCAAAAGTAAGAAAAATTGTTTTAAAGAGAATATTCTATCTGTGAAAGCAAAGAACCAAGATATTTTATAATGACATAATCATTTATAAATAACATTATAATTATTTATAAAGGCCCATCATATGGTTCAATAAAAGCTATATAACTGTAGACAACCATATGATGGAATTTTAAATAGGCAACAAATGTGTTTACAAAGAATGCTTGATGATTTTGAGAGATGTTTCTGCAATTTGGTTGGACAACATCAAATGGCCAACATTTAACATTAGAGCTATAAATGCAACAATCTCAAATAGTTGAACTTAATATAATATAAATTGATTCCCCAAATCTCACATCAATAAAGAATTTGAAGGGCCAGCCAGATAGCTCAGTGGACTAAAGCCCTGTTTAGGCAGAGCACAGCAACTGGGGTTTGATTCCCAGCATGCTGTGCTGGCCATGCCCCCTGGGGTTTGGTGAGTCAGCAATTGAGACAGAGTGTGGTGGTACACCCTGTAATTCCTGCGCTCGGGAGGCTGCAAACAGGAGAATCACTATGGCTTGGATCTGTGTAGTGAGACCCTTTAGACCCCATAGACCCTGCCCTAAATATGAAAAAAAAAAGAAAGAAAGAAAGAAAGAAAGAAAGAAAGAAAGAAAGAAAGAAAGAAAGAAAGAAAGAAAGAAAGAAAGAAAAGAATTTTAGGTCAGCTTTCCACAAACTGTACATGCATGGAAAAGAAGACTGGAAAATATGTATTTTAAAACTGGCATTGTGACTTTTTATTCCTCTTGATCATATTACAAATTTCCATTTGTGAGAAGGGTAGAAAAAATTATCAACAACTGGAATCTCATCTTATTGAAAAATTTTGCACATCAAAAAAAAAAATCACCAACAGAATAAAAAGGAATCCTATAATTTCGGAAAAAGATTTAGCCAAGTGTTCCTCAGACAAAGGATTTCTGTCTAGAACATACAAATAATTTTTTAAAAAATCACTTCCTCAAAATCCAAAGACCAATTGAACAACTGGCATTTAAGATAAATACACACTGCTCGGATGAAGAAATACAAATAGGCCAATAAATATATTTTTTAAATGTTCAATGGCATTGATCATTCAAGAAATGCAAATTTAAATAAGACCAAGAGTCCATCTCACCTCACAAAGAATGGCTATTATCAAGAAACCAACCAATAACAAATGCCAGAAGGGTGGGGGGGGATTCTTCTCTACCGTTGGTGGGAGTGTAGCTTGGTACAGCCACTGTGGAAATCAGTGTGGAGAGTCCTCAAGAAAACTAGGATTAGAAGTCCTATTCAATTAAGCTGCTCCCCTTCTAGGTATTTTTTTTTGCAGAAGAACTGTAAAGCTCATATGACAGAAATATATCTGCACCCATGTTTATAGCTATACAACTTGTCATAACTAATTAAACAACCCAGCAGGGCGTGGTGGCACAGGCCTGTAATCCCAGCACTCGGGAGGCTGAGGCAAGAGGATTGTTGTGAGTTGGAGACCAGCCTGAGCTACAAAATGAGCTTAAGGCCAGCCTGAACTGCATAGTGAGACCCTGTCTCAAAAAGACAAAAAAAAAAAAAAAAAAAAAAAAAAAAAAAAAAAAAAAAAAAAAAAAAAAAAAAAAAAAAAAAAAAAAAAAAAAAAAAAAAAAAAAAAAAAAAAAAAAAAAAAAAAAAAAAAAAAAAAAAAAAAA
>PVKA01009504.1:0-68076 GCA_004027165.1 Ctenomys sociabilis | reverse complement strand
AAAAAAAAAAAAAAAAAAAAAAAAAAGAGTTGGATGTACCTAAAAGCCTTTGTTGGAAATGGCCTCAGAAGACTCACATTTTAAAAGCTCAGAGTCTCAATATTCTTTGGGCATGTGAAAAGTCTTTTATAGTCATTTTTATATCCACGTCCCAGGTAGGTACCCATTAGCTTTTGTTCACGTCTCAACTTCTGACTAGCCTTTTGAATTTCAATGAATAATTGTTAATAAGGTAAATATATTGAAAAGTCTAATCAAATTCTTCAGTGTCTTGCTTTATATTCATCAAAAACAAGATCATAAGCTGCAGATGCAAGAAGTTTATTGAAAAGCTTTCATGTGCGCCTGAACGCCTACTGCTTCATTTTCCTCAGAACATTAATCTTTCTATTTATCATCGTTGCTATTTTATAAGTTCAGATCCTAGTATCTTATCACAAATTCATAAGAACACAATATAAAACAAAGTTTACAGGTTTGGGTTCTGTGAGAACTTGCTACCACCTCCCAAAAGACAAGACACATTTCAAAATTCTCCTTACACCATATTTTGAGTTGCATCTTTAATTTGTTACCGTCTTTCTTCTGTTCTTATTGTTTGTAGTCACATGGGGAGTTATTACACCCACTGTCCATTAAGGTTCCTGCTGTGCTTGAAAACTACATCTCTACAGCTCCCAGTCATTTTCGTAGAAGTGCAAGGTTCCCAAACTCTAAGCCATGCTTGTTCAGGGGAAAATTACTCTTCCATCTTATTTATTTTTCAACAGTCTCATAGCTTGCAAAGAAAGGAGACAAACTGAAGAGAGTCCTGTGACAGCCTGCAGGCGGCAGCACACAGCGTCCAAGCGCTCACATTTCCGACTCCCCTGCTTAGATACCACAGAGCTGGAAATAAGTAAATCTATCTGGCCCACTTCTCTGGCCAGAGGCTGAGAGCAGCAGGCTTCGGTCTTCTGCACTGTCTTCATTACCTAGTGAATCGGATCTACTCATTTAGAAATTTCTGTGAGCGGTAAAGGCTGTAATAACAAAACGAGCCTTGGACTCCCAGTGCTTTCTAGCAAAACACCTTGCCTGTATCTGAGAGTTTTCTAACAAGCCTTGATTATAATGTTAAGACAATGGCATTCCTGTCAAGAAATAAGGGCTATAATCTTTCCTTAAATTAGAACCATTTTTCCTCCTAGTTTCTTTTAAGATTTTTATTACGAATATATGCTAAGGCTTCTCATTAGAGCAAAAAAACATGGTTACTGGCAAATTTCCAAGGTATTAGGAAAAGTGAGAATCTCTTTTTTGTAATGATTACATATAACAGTAATTAATGGATTGGGATTTCTGTGATTAAGAAGATTCCTACCTAGATCCTTCTGTAAACCAGTACACTCGAGCACTTACAGTTACTAAACATATCTACTTCCTTAATTCATATTGACCCTCTTTCTTTCAAATTGTACCTTCAAGTGTTTGAAGTTCTTCAGAGCTTATCTATTTTATCCTCCTTCCAATTCACAACACAAACCAGGCCTTGGTAATTAGCTGTGGTAACCTATTTTGCATGAAGTTATTTTAAGTGAATAAAGAAGCAAAAAGCTTTGTAGAAATTTCCCCACCATCTCAAGTCTCTAAATTACAGTGCATGTGGCTATTTTTAAGTAAAAAATATATATTGTGAGCAAATAAATCAAAGTTTAGAAAAATTCTTAAGAAAGTTTTATTTAAACATCTTCAAAATAAAGTTTTAAAATAAATTACAATGGAAGCACTCTGGTATCATTGTCATGTTTCAATTGAGTAGATGATAAGCAAGTAATCTGAGTCAAAGATAACCTTTTATTTCAGTTGTGCTAATATCTTCCATCCTTGTGCAAAATTTGATCATGTGAGTCTAATAGAAACAGTGCACTATGTTTTAAAAAGCCTGCAATTTTTTGGTTCATGTTATAATTTATGTTAGGCTTCTCTTTCCTAAGTTTGTAACTCAATATTTTGCTTTTCTGTTGTTGAAGCCCTTCAGGGACATAAAAATTTGGTTTGCAAATTCTAATTACTGACATCCCAAATATTAGAAACAGGAACAAATATAATTCAATTTTCTAGAACATTAGCGACATATATTTATGTTGAGATGCTGACCAAAGCGTTATAGAGCAATACTTGTTCCTGTATACTGTTAGTATTTTTGTACTCATTATTAACTTTTTGAAAATCAATAATAATTATATAGTAAATTAAAAATTGTAGACAAATATTGAAATGTGAAAGATATAAGATGTAGACAGAGTGAATTTTAGAAAAATGCCTCTGAAATTAATATATAACATGAGATTTAATAATAGATTGCACATTGTAAAAATTATTTGCAAACTTAAATGAATACAACACTAAAAGTTGTCTAACATACACAGGAAGAAGAGTTTACAGATAGGTAATATAATAGTTCTCTCTGTGCCAAAATAAAGAAACTTATATTTATATAATTAGAATTCTCAAAGTTGAAGCAGTAGGCAATAAATATTTAAAGATTTCAAATTTCTGAATTTTATTAAAATTATAGCATCACATATCCAAGAGAAATGAACCTTTTGCACAGAAAATATGAATAAAATCATACCAAGATGGATACACAAAATTGAAATTCTCCAAAACTAATTGTAAAAAAAAATCATGAAAGCTAATACATAGAAAAAAAATTAGCTATAGAAGGATAAAATTAAATAGCATCTTATTTCACAATAGAAAATAAAAGAGCAAGTGGTAAGAAACTAGATTTATTTATTCAAAAGACTGAAAAAAATCTGTCCTCACTGAATTTTATACTTAGCAAATGTACCTTTGAAAACAAAAAGTAAAATATTCTACAGGTATGCAAACTCAAAATATTCTAAAACCTCCAGATGTAGCATATAGAAAGTAACAAAGATCATGCTCCAGCAGGCAAGAGAAGTTACTTTACAATCCTAGATAAAGAATAAAGAACTGTCAAAATGGTAGTTATGCAGGACTATATAAAATATATTAGACAGATCCATTTAAAAGCTCATTGAAGATTCCTACAAAACAGTATTAATCTTATGTCAGATTATATACACATGTTTTTTGGTGTGTGTGTGTGTGTGTGTGTAATAGACAAAGAAGAACTAATATAAAATCAATGGAAAATGGAAATATGCTTTTTAATTTCCAATATTAGGAGAAAATATCCTAACATGTCTTATAAGTAGATTGTAAGTTAAAGGAACAGTATCAATCATAAAACAAAAATTAAACAATATTCAGAAAATCAATTAAATATTAATTAATTTAAAATTAAATTAAATATTTCAAAAATAATATTCAAAAGTTAAAATTGTGAGTCAACTTAAGAGGCCAGAATGTAATGTATCATATGTATGACACTGTGATCAACTCAGAGTATTCACACAGTATTTGATTAGGTTAATACATACAAAAATATCAACTAAGAAAAAGTTTTCATGATAGTAAAGAATTATTAAGAATAAAACATAACAAAAACACTGGAATGGCAAATATATGACTTCTAGTAGTTTGGGGAAAAGATATTGCACAAAGTTCTAGTATGTGGTGGACATACTAGAGTGTCCATGACATCTACTGATGGACAGGCTTCACTTGTGGTACTGGGCTACTACTATTTCCTTGGTATCCACCCTGTGTACCTGTACAGAATCATGACCCGTACGGTGCAGAAGTCCATTTGTAGAATGTGCGGGTGGAAATATTTTGCTGCTGTGTACAAAAGAATAATTGAAAGACTGCTGTTGTATATCTCTTTTTCTCCTGTTTAATAGTTTCCCCTATTTTCTGAGTTACTTTCATTTTCATTCAGAAATTGTACTCATTTTGGTCCCTATCGAGAAAATCTTTTAGTAATCTATGTAGGGCTGGCTTTGTTGTCATGAAATTCATTAGTTGTTCTTCGTCATGGAAGTATTTCACTTCTCCATTAAACTTGAAAGAGATTTTTTCAGTGTATATTAGTCTGGGTTGGAATTTGTTTTCTTGCAAGACTTGTACTACTTTGTTCCATGCTCTTCTTAACTTGATGGTTTGTAAGACAAACTGCTATTATTCTGATGGATTTTCCTTTAAATGTGATCTGTTTCTTTTCTCTAGCAGTTTTTAGTTTACTCTTTCTGCGCTGAATTTTTGGCATCTTGATTATTATATGTCTGGGTGTAGTTTTAATTGGGTTGATGTTATTTGGAGTTGTATGTGCTTCAGTTACCTGAATGTCCGATTGTTTCTCCATATTTGGGAAGTTTTCTGCTATTATTTCTGCCCATATTCTTTCTATGTCATTTGTATTGACTCCTTTTTTCTCACTGATGTCTATTAGTCTTACGTTGTTCATCTTTGCATCCTGTTGCGGAAATTGAATTATTTTTTTCCAGCAACCTAGTTGTTTTTAAGAGATCTTTTCTTACCTTTTCAATAGTTTCAATAGTGTCTTCAAGGTCTGTAAGTGTGTTTTCACTTTCATTCAAATGGTTGTGCCAGCTTGTGATTGAGGTTTTGTTTTCCTGTATAACACTTTGAATCTGCTTCATGCATTCTATTTTTTCCTATATTCCTCTTTCAAGGATTCCATCATTTTTGTATTCTCCTCTACTTTTTTATCAGTGTCTTTGGCTTGTTCATTTATAGCTACATTCACAATTTTTAAATTATTTTATTGAAGGGGCTGGGGATATAGCTTAGTGGCATAAGCACCTGCCTGGCAAGTGCAAGGTCTTGAGTTTGATCCCTGGTACTGCAAGAAAAATAAAATAAAAATAAATTATTTTGTTGAGAAACAAATAGCAATGAAAAGTTTCAAAATTGATTAGTAGGATAATTTTAATAACTAATATAATTGCACACTGTTGTCTTCTTAGTGGTTAGTCATAGTACAAGATGATTTGGAACCAAAAAAGTGTCTTCTTTAGAAGTACTTTTAGTTCTTTTGTTGTAGTTATCATTTCTTTTTTTTTACTTGAGAAATTACTTCTGATCTGATTTCCTGTATACCTTTCTGCAGTTGTTTCTTTGCTTCAGATGGTATTCTTTCAGAGCTTTCAGGTGTATGCTTTCCAGTTTCTTCTATGCTGTTTCCTCCTGCATTTGTTCTGGGTGGGCTTGGGGCCTGAGATGCAGTTGGTTCCTTCCCTTTGTCGTTTTGCGCAGTACTGTCTCCTGAGCTTCGGTGCAGAGGTTTGGTGCAGTTATTACCTTAGCACCAAGTCTGGCTCTGCCAAGTTCAAACTTATCCAGGTGAGTGTGGCTTAGGCGTGGCTGCTGTGCCCCACTTCTTCCTGCTGTAGCCGTTGGAATTGAACCAGCTGTGCCACTCTGGCGACATGTTCTGCTCCTGCATCAGCTGGGTGGGTCTTGCCTCCAGCCTCTCTGCAGGGAGTTCTGCCATAGGGTTGCACGCTGGGCCCGTCTGCTGGAGGAATTTCCACACACACGCCTGGCCTGGGTGCTGGCTGGAGTGAGGACCTGGGGGGCTCTGGGCTGTCTGCCCCACTCGTGTGCCAGGCCTGAGCGCTTGCTGGGTGAGGATCTGGAGGGCCCCAGGTGGTCCCCTGTTCTTTTTTGTTTTGTTTGTGTTTTTTGTTTTGAAGGAATTTTTTAAAAAGTTACAAAATTTCAAAACAAAATGATTGGAAATTAACAATGATTGTTACATTGCATATTGTTATCTTCAGGGCAGTTGCTCAAATTACCGGATCAAGAAAACTGATCAAGCAATATAAGCACTAATAGGCTAGGGAGATAGTTTAGCCTGCCTGGCAAGCACAACAACCTGTTTTTGATGCTCAGTGCCACATGGCATGCCACCCTCCAGGTGTGCCATGCCAGCCAACAGAGCCATGCAGGGTGGCACATGCCTGCAATCCCACTGCTGGGGAGGCTGAGACAGGAGGATCAGTATGAGTCTGAGCTGTGTAGTGAGACCTACAGATTAAGTAATTAATTAACAATAGAAGCACTAGGTGTTCCTATCAGTAAGCTAATACAAATTAGTAGCACAATTATTCTAACTATCTTCTGTATGTGTATATTTATATTTTTTCTTCACTCTTCTCCTTTAACCCATCCCAGTTTTTTCTCCTCCTTTGGAATAGTTTCTTTCCCTTTCTTAATATGTATTGTATCTTTTGGATATTATTTTCTCTATCAGGTTCTTACACTAGGGACACTATATGATGTTCACACATGAGACCCTGATTCATTTCACTTATGAGCACCGTCTCTGGTTGCATCAATTTGCCTATAAAATCCTCAGGTTTATCCTTCTTTCTAGTGGAGTCATACTCCATTGTGTTGAAACACCAGACCATTTTTACCCGTTCCTTGTTTGATGGGCTTTTATTTCCAAAATTTAACTATGACAAATTACACTGCTAAAAACATGGTGCATATATTTTAAAATGTTCAATGAGGAATTGAAAAAGGCTAATTGTGGAGACTGCCAGATAATGACCATTCAAAAAAGAATGCTGTAGTTAAGTAGATTGCTTGGAAATCTACAACAACTTTGGATACCAACATTTTCTTCTTGGACTAACAACCTAAACTTTCTCTGTATTACACAGAAAACCAATTAATTCTCTATGACAACACACACCAAACTAAACCAAGTCATTTTAGTTCCTTTTATGATTCTCTGTACATAGAGTATTGCTGGATGTATGAGGTCACAGGAGAGAGCATTTCAATGTGTTAGCTGAAGAAATATTAGAAAAACAAGTCTGCATTTTCTTCTCTAGTATCTCAAAAGTAGTAAAGGACAATTAATACTTAGTAATCAAAGCCTCATGGTTGTTTTTTTCTTTCTCACAAACATTAATTTTTCTTCCCTCAAATTTCTTTTCTTTTAAGCTATTATTTAAAAGTAAAAAGTAATCTATGCTGATATCAGTACAGATTTATCAAAACCAAAAATCATGCATGAGTGTTGAAATTTTCAATGAATATTGTTCTTGGTTCTTCTGTTAGCCAATCTACTATCTTTACCTTTGATATATTGAAACTTATTTTAATAGTATAAAATGTTCTTTTGAATGGTTTGGTTTGCAAATGTAAAAAATATCTTTAAAATTAATTCAAAAGTAAGTCATTTGAATTATCCAGGCCAAATAAAAATAATGAATTGAAATTAATAAATGAAAGACTCAGGTTTAGTCCCCAGTACTGCATGCTTCTTGACATGGAATCCTGGGAATGTCATGCCAGCCCCTAAATTGATCATGGTGGCATACTCCTGTAATTCCAGCTCTGGGGAGGCTGAGACAGGAAAATCACTGTCAGTCTAATCTGTGTAGCAAGACACTGCACTGAATAAATAAAGACCAAATTGAAAAATAAATTGAAAAATAAATGTCTCTTTAGAATTTGAACTTATATTCATATGTATTTGCCTGATTTTTGCTAATTTGAATCTTTTAAAACTTATACCATGTCAATCACTGGAAATTTCTAGAAGAAAACTTCAGTCTTTTCTTTTAGGC
Source organism: Ctenomys sociabilis (assembly GCA_004027165.1). Classification (NCBI taxonomy): domain Eukaryota; kingdom Metazoa; phylum Chordata; class Mammalia; order Rodentia; family Ctenomyidae; genus Ctenomys; species Ctenomys sociabilis. The sequence goes on along the minus strand of PVKA01009504.1, from coordinate 60,556 downwards.
TACTTTAGTGTGAAATGCTGCCATTTAGGGGAAGTAATAAGGAAGTACACAGAATTTGTTTTAGCTTTCATCCAAATTTGGGCATAAATTCCTTGCACTTCTGTTTAATGTACTTCCAACTGGAGGCATGAATGAGCTGGATGCCTCGTCTAAGGGTGGCAGCTCCGCAGGCACCACCAACTCGGCAACAGGCTTTGTATGTGTTTGTTTATTTTTGTGATTGTATTTCTCAGCTTATGCGAACTTATCCAACACTAGCTTTCTACAGCTGGCAAAATAAAGAGAACACACTGAGAGACTGTATGGATGTGGTAGGCATACTGACATGCTTTATTGGGAAAACAAAGATTGCAAATGTAAGCAGGGAGGGAGAAAGTAGAGACTTTTTGTGAAGGTCTAATCAGATATAGTTGAACAAAATCTGGCCACTTGCTAACAAAGAACTGAAGGAAATAACTTTGAGTGATGGAAATTTACCATGTAATTGACAAGTCATTTGTTATGGAAAAGATAGAAACGATTTGTTAAAAATGTCAATATGCAGATGAATACATGCATGACTTTCTTATTTTCCCCTCTGGGAGGGATATACAAAATGATTGAGTTTTTCTCATTTGACATTTGTTTATTTATGTTATCTTACAGATGTAATTAGTAGCAAAGGGTGGATATGATGTAAATAGGCAGACTTCAGAAGGAATTGTATGTGCTGGCGAAGAATCTTGTCTATGGGGCCAGTGAGATAGCTCAGTGGGCAAGCACAGAGGCCGCAGTTTGATCCCAGGCACCACATGCTGCCCCACTACGGGCTGAGCCAGCCAGAGTCTGGGGGTAGTGGTGCATGCCTGCAATCCCAGCACTGGGGAGACTGAATGCAGGAGAAGTACCACGAGTCCAAGACCCTGCAACTGCAACAACCAAATACATAGAAAAGAAAGAATCTTGTCTATGGCAAATATTTTCTTTGGTTAAAAGGAATCTACAGAAACAGCAGGGGAAACCAGCTAGATCAGTCATGGAGGAAGAAAGATGCTGAGAAACACACATACACACACACTCACACACACACACACTCACATACACATACACTCACACTCACACACACACACACACAGAGTCATGGGTTTCATTTCTTACTAGTATTTTCTGTGATGCATATTTTCTTAAATTCCTTAGGGCTCTTCCTCTAACTCTTCTGCACTCTCATCTCACTTTTCCTTCCGAGTTTTATTCTTTAGTATCTGTTGCAGACAGGTTGATTCTATTCCTAGTTTCTCGATGCACTTTGATCTCAACATATACTGTTCCTCACTAAGAAGTTCTACCCCTATACTACCTTTACAGTTAATTTTCTTTAAGAACTCTTGGAGAAAGTGGTTTATATGTGTTCCAAATCTTCTTCTTCCACATTGCTTATATCCTGTGTGTGTGTGTCTGCATATACATGTTTCTGTATGTACATAAAATGTTGATGGAGTGTTTGTGTACAAGTTTTCAATTTCACTAGTCAGTAGCACATATTTAAGTGATTAGAAAAAACAAAAATTACCATCGTTCTGTAGTTCAGATATTGAAGCTGACTGCTTAAAACTTCTAGGGATGGGATGCTGAGATAGCTCAGTGGACTAAGCGCTTGCTTGGGAAAACACAAAGACCTGGTTCCATCAGCCGCACCACATGCTTGCGGACCCCCCTTGGGCTCACTGAGCCACCAAGACGGGGCATGGTGGTGCATGTTTGTAATCCCAGCACTGGACAGGCTGAAAACGGGATCACTATGAGTCCAAGCTGCATAGTGAGGCCCTGTACCAAATACAAAACAAGCAAACTCCCAAGGATAATGTCAAGGAACCAGCAGAATGGCATTTCTTTTTGGAAGTTCTAGGGGTCTATTTCCCTACAGGTTTGTGCAGATTGCTCACATCAGATCTGTGTGGTAATATCATGATAAGTTTCTTGCTGATTGTCAGCCAAGGTCATCTCCACTACCCGAAGCTGTCACATCCTTTGGCAGGTGGCCTCTATTTTCTATCTTTGAGGTGACAAAAGCTGGAGCATCCTTTTGAAACTTTGAATCTCTTCCTTCTACAGAATATTTTCTACCTACAGCCAGAGAATGTTCTGCTTTAGAGATTTGTGTTTAGACACAGCTCACATGAATAATCCAGGTTAACCTCTCTTTTCCTTAAGGACTATAGTTTTAATTAAGTCCACAAAATTCCCTTGGCAGTAACCAGAGGAACATTTGATTGAATAACCTGGGACAGAAGACTTAGCGAATATCTTCAGAATTCTCATTTTTTATAGTATTATGAATGGACTTGGTTGGGCTCTACCCTTTGTCACCTCACTTGGTTATTATGGTATCTTTTTGAATTGGCCTTGTACATTACCTTGGAGTTTTTGTCTTTGGGATGCATTGAATTATGTAAGAGAAACATTTTGTGAGTCCTTAAGGGTGCAAATTAGAGGAAATGATCCTTGTGTGGCCTTTTGTACTTCACTTAAGGTAATAATTTTTCCTAAGGAAGTTTCCAGTGTTCATTTCCAGATTTCCAATGTAAAAAAAAAAAAAAAAAAAAAAAAAAAAAAAAGCATGGGTGGTACTGGCTTCCCAACTTAAATCTAAATTCTCCCAGAATGTGACTTGAGCTTCAAAATTTCTACTTCATATTGTCCAGAATGCTGTGTTATTGTGACAACCTTAAGATTTAATGAAGCATCCCAGCTGTGGCTTAGAAGAACTAGTTCAAAACTCTAAAGCCAATTCTAAATTTTTGAGGTTTTCCTCAAGAGTCTCAGGGTAGACCATGCCTGTTTAACCAAGATGAGATTTGGTAAGAGCCCACCTCTTTGCATTCTTCTTTCAGCTAGAAATACCTAGAATGGCAGCAGTATGTTTCCACCACTGAATGCTGCCTGCCACAATATTTGAAGCTAGAAACGAGTGCAACATAGATCTATGAAACATGTAACTTTGGATTAGTAGTCAATGACAAGTATATAGAATCAGATGTGATAGGTTAGTACCTTGCAAGGCCTTGAACTAACATTTGTTAAAACTGTCATCTACAGCTACATTTGAAAAACTGTCATCTACAGCTACGTTTTCCTTTGAAGGAAAATGTTCCATGGTGCCTGTAGCTTAGAGCCCTATGAGTGTATAAATCAATAATGTTGGTGCTTACTACCAGTCTATGTATATTTCTTTTACTAAATATCATTTAAAATAAATGAAACTTGGTATGAAGTTTTAGGTGTGTGAGCAAAAGATATAGAAATATTTAACAATTTGGGGCTTCATAAGTTTGAGAACTCTAGGTACCTCTGTATCTGAGATCCAGGATTTAAAGTCCACAGGGGAACCAGGAAATAATATGGAGTTTGTATGTCCAGAAAAATGGGTATGATTACTAGTAACAAAAACTGAATACAAGTAAACAGATCAAATGTCTGATATAATTGAAGAAAATTATGAGATCAAAGAAACTTCTAAACTGTTTCTTTCCAATGCAAAAACAATCTTTACATTTACAGCCATGAAAAAATGGAAACTGCATGACGAAATGTGAAGCTCTCAGGTAGAATCTAGTCTGAAACATTCATTGCACATACAGCAACAGAAAGGATGAAAGGAAATAATGTTTTGAAGGTGAAAAGGAGACACTGAAAAGTAATTTCATTGGAATTCTCAGACTAAGTCTACACAAGGACTCCATTTTTCCCAGAAAAAGTGTTTTGCAATTGTAGGAACATTTTATAGTTTTAGCTTGCCAGACTTTTCTTCTGTTCAAAGCAGTTATCAAAGAGGGCTTTTAATCCTTCTCTTATTTTTGAATGTTTAATTATATTCACCTTGTTTATCTTCTTCCAGGTACTTTCCAGTTAAAGCATGTATTATAAAAATCACATGAATAATTTAAATATTTTAAGCCAAAGTGTGGTATAAATTTTGTAGTGGACAATGAATATAATCTGTTTTATGTCTCAATTATATTTCTAGTTTTGGAGCATTACAATCTTATACTCAATTGCATAATTTATACAAGTTAAATTACCCATTTCCTAATGTATCCAATTCAGTGTTATGAACAAGTTTTTATACATACTGTGAAATATTCTACAATTTTCATATTCAATCAGATTTCTGTAGTTTGTTAAATCATGCCAAATGTTACCTTCTCATTCCAAGAATAAGAACTAATAAAAGGTTATAACATTTTTAAATTAATCCAAGCATTATGTTAGTGGCTTAGAACTTTTAGCTTTTTGTATATTAAATGACATTACTGTGACTATTTGGTGGCTTCCACTGTAAATTTGGATAATAAATCCATTCAATCAGAATGCAGCCTTTGTTGTAGTAAGGTGGGTTCATATGAGTTGTGACAAAGCTACTTTTGGATGCCTGATAAATCAATTTACTTTTACTGTAAGTTTTGGTCAGCTTTCTCTTCACTGAATCGTAATATCTCATTCCCACAATTGTAGAGGGAAGAGCACTGACCAGGCCCCCACCTCCAACATCTTCTGCCCATGGTGGGACGACACAGATGGCAGAGCAAAGAGCCCCCGATCTTGAGGACTGGGAAACAGCACAGGGGACTAGCACCAGATCAGAATAGCGAAGGGCCTAGGGCACAAGCCGTGCCTCCAGGACCCTCCAAGACACACTCAAGTGTTTGCTGTCAATCTTCAGGTGGCTTCCAATGCAACTGAGCTTAAGCAATCAAACTTCATGATCACATTCCACTCCTTGTCAACTTGTAACCCGGACATGTTCCCTAAGTCATATTTAATCCCCCCAAAATATAAGGTTATAATTCTACTTAACATAATACCACCATTTGAGCTTAATCAAAAACGCAACTATCACATTCTCAAAGTTTTCATAATTCTATTATTTAAAGAAACATTAAGTCAAAGGCTTTTCTGAGACACAAGGCTTAAAATTCTGTAGAAATCAAAATAAATTTCATAGCATCACAGTACAATGTCACAGTGTAAAAACTCCCATTCCAAAAATCAAAAATCAAAACAAACAAATAAACAGTAGAGGTATAAAAGTAAATGGAACAAAATAAACATAAAAATACAGCAAAGCACATACTAATATCTGTAACTCCATGTCTGGTACCCAGGGCACACAGTTGTGAGTTGTGACTTCCAGAAGGCATGGATGGTGCTACCTCTGAGGATTTACTGGTTACGACTCACGTGGCCTTTTATTTGGGCTGGCTCAGTGCATTTCCAATAGCTTTTCTTGGTAGAAGTTTCACATTTCTGGCACCTCCAAATTCCCATGATACTCACCACATATTTGGTTTCCTTTCCACAGCTTCAAGCACTGCCTTCTCAGTGGTTCTTTGCCTAAGAACCCAGGATTTTCTTCGAACTCTCGGTGAGAGCCTTTCTGACTCCATTGCTCTTACATTTTTCATCAGGTAAAACTAGCACCTTGACAGAGTGCTAAGGTCTGCCACTTGTCTAGGCAGCAGCAAGACACCCTTAGACATGACAGCAGCTATCTCTGGGTATCTCGGTAGCTGATGGCAGTGATATGAGTTCTAAGAACCAATTCTCAAGAAAATTCTATTGAATGGAGGGGTCAATGGCTTTCCTTTCAAAAGAAGTGTTTACATTTTTGCCTCCTCAGCCTTCCAGGGTAATTGTGTTATTTTTCTCATTGTTAAGACAAAATATCAGATACTCAAAGTTAAGGAAGGAAAGGACTTAGCTCACAGTTTGTTGAGCTTTCAGTTTGTAATCAGTTGGCTCCATGGCAGAGTCCCACATGACAGAAGAGCAACAACCGCTCATGGCAGCAAAAGTAACAAGAACGGAAAGGAGCAGAGCCAGCCTCTTACCTGCCTCCTATTTCATGCAGGCTCCCACCCTACACTAGATCCCTACACCTTAGTTATAGAACTGCTCAGCCATTTAGTTAAGTTGCTAAACTTCGCAAGTTGACACAATATATCAACCACTACAGGAGGAATCTTGTTGATTTCTGAAATTCTTTCAAGGCAATTTTCTTTCCATACACAAAGCATTTAGTTTCATTTTTACTGGGTGCTGATCCTTTCAATGGCCTCAATTGCATTGTTTTCAACTTTACATGTGTTTACTGCTAAGTCAAAATTTAAGTTGTACATTTTTTTCTGTTCTGGTTTTTGTCTCTGATTATCACCACAAATCTGGCTGAAATCATTTAATAACACTCATGCTGCAGCCTAAATATTGAGTCACACTGAAACTTCCTCTGGAGATAACTTAGTCTAAAGCACGTAATTTTACCCACAAATTTTTTTCATAATAATATTAATATATAAGTAAAATATAGACAAATTTTGGGCTACTTTTTAGCACTCATGACTTTTATTCCAGTTGTTAATGGTGCGTTTGTTCCTACTCAAAACCTTCTGAGTCCTTTTACTACTCTGCATTCTTATCAGCATTTTCATATTTTGAGTTCCACCCTAAATTGTACATCATGTTCAATTTACAGCATGGCAAGTGGTCAGTAGCCAGCATCTGTCAACTTTTCAAATCCTCTAGCAAACCACTTTCAAGGGATTTTTAAACTTTAGGATCCAGGAGAGTTGCAGTATTAACCTCCCATCCCTGATGACAGTTTTCTTTATTAATTTTTTTTTTTTTGCATGCCTGAAACCAAACAGCCAATGGCAACAACTTAAATTATGGAGATTTAGTCTGACTACTGGTCTCAGAGAATTTTTCCCATGGTAGTTGGCTCTAAGGCAGAAATGGTGGATTAATGTGATATCTGTTCATGGTGAACCTGGAACAGAGTAGGGAAATAACATCAGAGGTCAAGCATAATGGTCACATACAGTTATTATGTATTTTTCTTACATTTCTATCTGAAGTTAATAATGATGATGTTAATAATAACAATAATAATACTATAGTGGTACCCTGTTTCACAAATGCTTTTGTTTTCAAACAATTTGGTTCTCAAACCAAAGTGAGTTGTAATTTTTTTCTTGATCAGAATCAGGGATCAAATTAAGTTCACGAGATGAAGTACCACTGCTTCTATAATTTAATATCTTTTGTATACTCGTGTTTGGCATATTTAATATTTTTAATCAAGTAGTACTCAAGTGTTATTTCAAACACTATAATTTTACATTCATAAATTCTGGAGGGGAAACATGAATCTTGAAATAAGAAGAAAAATAATAGTGAAAATGAAATGCAATGCCATTAGGAATGATAAAAATATATTTCTGGATAAAGTATACTGAGTTTGTTTCTATGTGAAAATTCCTTATATACCTATGTATATACTTTTCAGATTCTGATATTTTTTCTTTCAGTCTTTCTTTAATTTGATATTATAAACATTTTGAAATATATAAAAGTACAGAACATTTTATAATAGACATTCCTAATGTATAAAATGTATTAACATTTCACAAATTGCTGTAATTTATCTATCACTTCCAAATTTCATCATACTTCCATGATGAAAATAAAGAAAGTCCTAGATATGTAAGTGAGATCATTAAGCAAAAGTTAGTGAGGAGATATTTTATAGAAGAAAGTCCTTTATATAATCATAAACATCACACAAAAATTTTGAGAAGAAAATTTATAAAAGCTTATTATTCCTTATATCTCACTCTTCCATACATTTCTATGAGTAATTTTGCAGTAAAATACAATCTATGCCCTTTCTTATTCAGTGTTCACATTTGAATATTTGCTTACTGCTTGGAAATACGTTATTCCATTCATTACTTAGAAATTGAGAAGTTTTCTCATTTTAGTATGGTTAATGAATCCTAAAGAAAAAGACAGATTATAAACCAAATATATGATTGTCTGTCTTCAATTTAACCTTCTCATAATTAAGAAATATAGAAAAGACATTATTTCACTTACACAGAAATATAGGTAGCAGAATCAGTGGTTCATTTATTCATCTAGTCCAAAATTTTATAGAGCTTTTGCCATGTTTCATAAACTGGATTATATAACGAATACTCACAAAAGCATAATGCTCATTGGGTCCCATTAATAAAAATTGGTACCTAGTGCTGCATGGGCACTGTTCATACAGGGGAAATAGGAACCAAATCCAATAGAAGTCAGGAATGTGTTAAAGGCAGTAGTAAGAGGCTCTGGCAATACATGATAAGCAAGCTACCCTCTCCTTATGAAAAGGAGAGGGAGTGGAGACATGCAAATGTCTTTTTAAAAAAATATTTATTTGGCACAAGGTCTCACTAAGCAACTTGGACTCATAGTGATGCTCCTGTTTCAGCACTGGGATGATAGCTATGTACCACTAGCACCTGCCATGTAGTACCAGGGATTGAACCCTGGTCCTCAATCTTATCTAGGCAGGTGCTTAGACCACTGAGCTATCTACGCAGTCCAATGGTATGTTCTAGAGAAAACAGAGAAATCAATCTGTGTGGTTTGAGAGGCAGAGAGCATAGTTTGACATGTGGTCATTTGTCATAAAGAAACTAGGAAAAATAGCTTGAGGAAATTATTTGGAATAACAAAGGACCTACAATTATGAGGAAGTTGGATTTCAACATATAGAAAAATATTTGGAGGGCAGCAATGACATGGGCAACTATAATTAATTTAACCACAGCTGATATGCCATGTAGTACCAGTAACTAATTTGAAAGATGTGTATTATTTCCTGTGTTAGGTGACTAAATTAAACTCTGAGTAAGAAACTGCAAGGAATCTACTACAACCCAATCAGTTTTCCATGTTTTGAAGTACACACTTAGAAGCCCAAAGGGAGTTCTGGCATTATTTTGCTTGCCTGTTTGCCTCTCAGTTTAATTCAGGTTTATTCTTCAGTAAGAGGACAGGATTGTTGGTTGGCACCCTGCAGCCTTGGGCACAGCTGGCTTCTGCAACACTTTGGTGTATGCCCAACAGTCATGCAGAGAAATGACATACAGGGAGGGGCTGAGGTGATTTCTGCACTCCCTGGAGAAACCCTACTCAGTACCTGGGCAGGGGGCTCACAGGTGAGCTGAGGGAAGGTCATTTCTGCACACACCTATAAATCTGCACCAAGGTCACTGTCCCAAAGTTAAAATAATCTGATTTTTCAGGGCCAAAGTATCAGGTTGTTTTCTCTCCTCCATGATTGCTACCCTATTCATAACATTTTCTGCAAAGATTCCAACCCCCTTACTGTACTTACTAAAACCTATGGATGTAGTTACTGATTCATGGTTAGAGACAGGAAAATATGCATGCATTCAGAGATGTAGTTTGTAAACACTGCATCAATGTAATTCATTGTCCTGGAGTTTCCCTAGTGAGGAATAAATTTCATTTGGGGTGTAATTTTGTCAGAGCCCTGGGAACTACTTACTACTTTTGACATGGGAGACATCACAGGTCTGGGAAACAACTGATTACCAAGCCACATTTGTTGTGGTTTTCCAGGTGGCTAGTTATTTCAAAAGCATCCTGTCTTTCACACAGCTGTACTCACACTGTTTCTTTAGATGACTGAGTCTACACCACACAGCAGCAAGCAAAGAAGCACTGCCAGTAATGCGAATAATTTACAGTTCATAATTAGGAGAATCTTGGAGGCAGTAGAGTGAAAAGGTTCCACTTAATGACCCCATCTGATTGCCCTTGTACCACTCGTTGTGGGGCAGTGTAACTGTGGGCAATTTACTAAACCTTTAAAGTCTCACTACTATAACCCATAACATACGTTTAGCTAGACTACCCTTGTAGGTATCAACTTATACTGTTTGAAATAAGCATTTAGCTATATAATTAACTTTTAGTAATAGATAGCACTTACTGATTAATTCCAAGTCCTAAGGAAGTCTCAGATCTTTCATAAAATCTAATTGTATATGTTGATGAAATAATAATTATATAAAATATAGCAATACCATTTAATTTCCATTTTCCTCCATAAAGCCAATTTGCATTTATAGGCTTTCTTCATGTTTCACAAAGTGTGTGTGTGTGTGTGTGTGTATTATCTTTAGGTAAAATATGGATAAATTTTGTCTTTCAATTACTTTAAGATCAAACTATTTCAACATCCAGAAAATTTTTCATTATTTTTCTCAAAATAAATTTGAAAGTTTTAAATTGCATGTTTTGATAAATTCAGTAGATTATGTAAATTTTAGGAAATAAATTCATCACTTCTAACTCATTAAAATAGTAATTCCATTACAGTGAGCTCACAACACCTGAAAAATATTTATTTAAATGATATCGTTATATCAAAATTGACATTTTGACATATAGGGTGCAGAACTTGATAAAACTAGTGGTACATTATTTTTAATATTGCTGTTCATTCAATGAATTTTGGACTAGAGAGGTTATACTTGCTTATATACGCTTGTAAATATGTGTGAGTGTTTAGGTGTGGAGCACATAAATACAACTTACTGATTGGCAAGATGTCAGGCTTTGAGTGCAACAACCATTTATTTGTTTATATTTCTGGTTGGAATTGCACTGTATCATAGTATTGTACTATATCATAATGCTATTGATCAAGTCAGTTGGGTAATCAGTGTGAGCATCTCTAAATAACTCCTCTTACACCCAGCACTGCTTATACTAGGTATTCATCATTCTGCACAGGAAATTCTGAGGAAATTCTGGGGTGTTCCACTAGCAAAGTTATTGATCAGTCTTTTCTGTGCTATGAATATTTCCCTCTAAAAGCATGGGCTAGAAATATAACTCCTAATTTCACCAGGTTTAGAAGCGTGGCCTTGCAGAGGGTAGGTAGCTTGCAAGGCCTGCACCATCCCAGATGCTTTGATGTTGGTGGCCAAACTATCTAAGGCCATATGTTCAGTCTCTTGCCCTCTCTTATCCTCTCCTTGTGCTTCTGCCATAGGGTGACAAACAAGATGCCTTCAGGAAATCATGGCCTCTCAATCCTGGATTTTCTAGCTTCTAGAACCATAAGCCAATAAATATCTGCTGATTATAAATTATGTGCTGTGAGATATCCTCTTATAGCTCCATGAAACAGACATATTTAAATGAGGGGTAATCAAATAACTAAGGAAATCATGACTAATATGAAATAATTATCAGTTACCTTTGATATTATAGTGTAATGATTTATATTTAAAATAAAATGGAACCCAGGCTCAGAATGTGACCCAAGGCCCACCAGATCCTCATTAGAGCCAAAGCCTGCTCCTAGAATGTGAGTGGAGTAGCTCAGGGCCTGCCGGCTACTCATTCAAGATAGAACAGAGGCCTGATGTGTGAATCGGGCTGCCCCTGGCCAGCTGGGTACTCATTCTAGCCAGCACCCAGGCCACTTGTGTGTGAATGGAATGTCTTTGGTCAGACAGGCCTTGTGTGGAATCCTGTGGTAGAGCTACCTGCAGAAAGGCTAGAGGCAAGACCCATCCAGCTGATCCAGGAGCAGAACATCTTGCCAGAGTGAAACACAAGGTTCACTTTGAAGGGTTGCAGCAGGAAGAAGTGGAGCACAGCATCCAGACCCACTGGACGAGTGTGAACTTGGTAGATCCAGACTTGGTGCAAATTTCTACACCACATGTGAAAAGACAGTGCTACACAAAATGACAAAGAGAAGGAACAAAATACATTCTCAGGCCCTGATCCCACCCAGAACAAATGCAGGAGACACTACCCTTGAAGAAATTGGAAATCATACACCCATAACTCTGAAATAATAGCATCTGAAGTAAAGAAACAACTGCAGAAAGATATAGAGGAAATCAGATCAGAAGAAATGAGAACTATAATGAAAGAAGTACTAAGTGCTTCTAAATAAGACACTGATAAGAAATAGAGGTGACTATAAAAATGATGGCATCTTTGAATGAGCAATATAGGAAGGCATAGAGTTCATGAAGCAGATTCAATGTGATATGCAGGAAATTAAAACCACAATCACAGGCTGACAAAACCATTTGAATGAAAGTGAAAATAGACTTTCAGACCATGAAGACACTATGGAAACTAGTGAAAAGGTAAGAAAAGGTCTCTTAAAAGCAAGTAGTCACAGGAAAATAATTCAACATTTGCAACATGATGCAAAGATGAACAATGTATGACTAATAGTCACCAATAAGAATAAAGGAGGAATACAAATGATATAAAAAATACAGACAGAAGTAATAGCAGAAACCTTCGTAAATATGGGGAAACAATCTGACATTCAGGTAACTGAAGCACATACAACTCCGAATAACATCAACCCAATTAAAACTACACCCAGACACATAATAATCAGGACCCCAGAAATTCAGCGCAGGAACAGTAAACTAAAATCTGCTGGAGAAAAGAAACAGATCACATTTAAAGGAAAACCGATCAGAATAACAGCAGATTTGTCTGTACAAACCATCAAGTCAAGAAGAGCATTGAGCAAAGTAGTACAAGTCTTGCAAGAAAACAAATTCCAACCCAGACTGATATACTCTGAAAAAATCTCTTTCAAGTTTAATGGAGAAGTGAAATACTTCCATGACAAAGAACAACTAAAGAATTTCATGACAACAAGCCAATCCTACATAGACTACTAAAAGATATTTTAGATGGGGATCAAAATGACCACAATTCCTGAATGTAAATGAAAATAATTCAGCAAATAGGACAAACAATGAAACACAGGAGAAAAAGAAGTATACAATAGCAGGTAATAACCTGTCAAGCATATGTCACTATATCTTATCTGTAACCAACAATGGAAATGGACTCTATTCATGAATTAAAGGAAACAGACTGGCATACTGGATTAGAAATCATGCTGTGTAGGATTTCACCTATCAGTTGATTGGTTTATCTTATGGTTCGTGCCCCTGGTGATTTCAGTAGTTCTATGATTTGTGCCTCAGGCGCACCACTGTTTTCATGAATCATAAATAATGATTTGTCTTGGCTTTATGGCGTATTGATTTAGAAATAAATTTTCTGCAAGGTTAGAATTCAGTATAGAAGCTGCCAAAATCCTTATCAGTTTGAATGTGGGGAAATTAGAGAAATCATGTACTAAGAAAGAAAAGGTATTTTATATTATACAACTTAGTATTGGAATACAGCTATAAATAAACATGTGTACATTGTTCCCAAATTACATAATTATTTTAAAGAAAAAGTAATTTAGATCACATTCCCATTGTTAAACAACAAATTCTGTTATAATTCTAGAGAAGCTATAAGAAAACTTATTGGTAAATATCACTTTTTGTGTTATGTTCTAGATTGTTCTTTAAAGTAGGTATTTAATGGATAGATCCTCATTTGTCCTCTGATACACATCTTGAGTTGGAAATTTTTTTCTTTTTCTTTCTTTTTTTTTGTACTAATGCTAATGCTTGCTTTGTTTTTTTTTTTTTTTTTTTTTTTTTTTTTTTTTTTTTTTTTTTTTTTTTTTTTTTTTTTTTTTTTTTTTTTTTTTTTTTTTTTTTTTTTTTTTTTTTTTTTTTTTTCTTTTGGTATTGGGGCTTGAACTCAGGACCTTGTGCTTGCCAGGTTAGCCCTTATTCTACTGAGCTGTCTCCTCAGCCCACTAATGTTAGGATTGTGGTTATGTATCTTCTACTGTTTTTAATTGAAAGCATGTGCTCTTTTATTTATCATTCTTGTTGTCAGCACTACTGTGGTTTGAAATTTCACACTTAATTGTTAAATCCTCAAATCCTATAAGTAGGTTTCAGACCACTGTTCTTGATCTTTCATTTTGTTTTTTAGTTCAGTGAGACTTTTTGAAGTGTGTATATGTGACACGCACAACAATCTTTGCTGATCTCTGTGTCATCAAGTGTATGAAAGTTATGAACATAATACATTTTTTGTTTTATATAAAAATAAAATTAAAAAATAAAGTAAAATAAAATATAAATGTATGTGTTGTATAAATACACGCTGTACACGTACTTAAATATTACATAAATATATAATTATAAAACATGCAAATATATAAGCAGGAAAAGGAAATAATTGATTATAATAAAATTATCCATGTAACTAGATCCAAGGAAATGATAACTTTATTAGGATGAGTTCCTTTTTCTTTTTTTTTAATGTTTTATTTATTTATTTATTTTTGTCTTTTTGAGACAGGGTCTCACTGCAGTTCAGGCTGGCCTTAAGCTCACTTTGTAGCTCAGGCTAGTCTCAAACTCACAACAATCCTCCTGCCTCAGCCTCCTGAGTGCTGGGATTACAGGCCTGCGCCACCACGCCCAGCTTTAGGATGAGTTCCTTAGCAGGCAAATACTGTATTTTTATTAAAGCATTAGGTAATCTATTGATATTATGAGAAAATTTAGAGAACGCAGTCACTGTTTCACTTTTTAGAAAATATCCACGAGCATAGACACTCCACCTAAATATAAAAATGATAATATACTTGGCTGGATAGTTGATAGTATTGATAGAGCAAACAGAGAGACAGAACAAATATAGAACAAAAGTTACCTGAGAGATGGCATTTTTTCTCACCCTTCTGCCATTGAAACAGAAGGATTTATTTTTAATATTCCTTTAACTACCCAAAAGAAATATTCCATTAAGTAACATAAAGTGTTACTTGATATAAAGTGCTACTTGATGTAAAAAAGTGGGCAAATAAAGCTCAAATGGCAGGTGGGAAAGTGCAAATGGAATTTATTTATTTAATAGAGGGTCTACAGGGTCTCACTACACGGATCAGACTCATAGTGATCCTCCTGTTTTCAGCCTCCCAGGCACTGGGATTACAAGTGCACACCACCACGCCCAATCTCATTTGCCCTGGGGTGGGGTCAGAATGGCAGGCCAGGCCCTCTAGCCCCTACATCTGCTTAAGCAGTTGCTTTAATCCACTTAGCTATTTGGCTGGCCCACAAATGGAATTCAACTGGACTTTTTCCTATTTCTACTGTCTTCCTACCTTGGAGCATTTCCATGAATTAAAGAAAATTTTACTTTAATACAGAAAATTGAAGGAGGAAAACTTTATTTCAGTTGAAGGCACTATTTAGGATAGCATCAGTCAGACCGAGTCCATACTGGGCTATGTTGGTACTTGTATCTAGATAACCTCCTAAAGCTTCATACGGTGAGAGGTGGGGAGTATTAAAAGTGGGTGGGTTAAGGGTGTGGGGGATAGAGCCACCCTGGATGTGAGCAGCACCAATGAAGAGGCTTATAGCTTGGTTGGAATATAAAAGGATGAAAGAAGGCAGGTTCCTGCTGCTGCTGTCGCCTTCTGTCTACTGTGCCATTTAACTTTTCTCTGTAGTATCCTTATGCCATTCCATCCTGCCATAGAGCCAGTCAACTATGGACTGAAACTTCCAAAAACTTTAAATCAAATTAAACCTTTTCTCTTTTAACTTGTCAGTATCAGGTATTTTTGTCCCAACAATGAGAAAAGTAAGTGATCGATGATGTAGAGTGTAACTAAGACAGTCTTTATACTAAAATTTAATTTGAAAATTCTCCCCTTCCTCATCTCATGATTATTTAATATTAGGATGTAGGAATATTTTTAAGCAGTCCTGCTACTTTTCACCTGTGAGAAATTAAATGAGAAATAGCCTAATGTAGTTATTCTGGAGGCTGAAAAATGATCTCATTTTTCTGATAATTAGATTTTATTTTTTGAGGAAGTACTGTACAGACTAGAATCCATAAACAATGAGGGTATGTATAAAATCTTAAACAGATTTCGGTGCATCCTGGAGACCCATGATCACATAAGATATGCAACATATGTTGGCCTAGACCTGGGTTAGAAAGACAGAAAGGAGCAGGTTAGAGGTGGGAGGGAGCGGTATGATATGAAAAAGACAGACACACTGCAAAAGATGAGATGCAAGTTATATTATTGTACACCTCACCAGAGCTTCTAACTTAGGTGTTCTTTCCTTCTATCTACTTTATGGTCCTGAACTGAAGGAGTGTTTATATATCCCTTAAGTTCTAACTGAGTCAGAGAAACATAATTTGAATGATTGAAGTAAGAAAATAAATATCAATTTATTAATAAAGTAAGATCATTGCAAAGTAAGTTTCTATTTTCCTTTCGCTATTACTGTAAATGAAGCCATGTAGCACTATACTGTATATTAATAGACTAAAATATTTTACAAAGTCATCCAGGTACCAAGAGGAGATTTGGATGTTAAATGATGTTAAATGAACTGTGTCAAAATGAAAATTAGTATTGATTGGACATATGCCTGACTTGTCCAAATGCATCTTTTGAAAGATATATAGTCTTCACGAACACATAGATAAATGTAAATAAGAAAAATACTTTAAGACAATTACAAGTTTACCAAAAACTACTTTGTGCCTATTTATATCTATATTCATTGCTGTCTTTGTGGTCATAAAATTTTCAGGCAACATTAAGGACATGCCATTGTTTTATTAAAAGATATTTACACTAAACTATATGGAACTGTCTGAAAATTCAGAAGAGGAAATGATTCAGAATTTTACTTC
The DNA here is from genome assembly GCA_004027165.1 of Ctenomys sociabilis. Classification (NCBI taxonomy): domain Eukaryota; kingdom Metazoa; phylum Chordata; class Mammalia; order Rodentia; family Ctenomyidae; genus Ctenomys; species Ctenomys sociabilis. Next base: position 44,077 of record PVKA01009504.1, on the reverse strand, counting down.
AAAATGTAGGCAGCTGTTTGAATCCTAAGAAGACACTCTGGAAAACTGAATGACCTGCCAACACCAAACGCATTTGAGAAATCTCAAGGGAAGCCTTGTCCTCCGGAGTCTTGCTATTCGCTTTTCACTTCAAAGCAGTCAGGATCAGCCCTTGGTAATAAGCCAATGTGAACATCCAAACATCTGTAGTTTTTTCTTTCACACTCTTGGGCCTTTTGTTGATATGTCAGATCCTGGAAATGTGAGTCAGAAACAAAATATTCCTTGGCTATTGATGTATTAACTTTGATGCATCCTTCCTTGAACCTAATAATCATATTTGTGTTGCTTATTCATGAAATTAAAGGCATAATGCTCTAAAGCTGGGTATTACACAGATACTCATTTTGCTGCTTTGCAGAGAGTAAACCAGGGACCATAAATGTTTGTTGCCTAGTCTAGTCACACACAGTGTATACGAGGACCAGTGTGTACGAGGACCCTTACACTTGTCCTCAGCTTCCTCAACTTCTAGCTGTTCATTAAAAGAGCAGCTCTCTGGTCAACTGCCATGTCAGCATCTCCTGGCCAGATCTTGGGGTACAAATCCATTAGGATGCAACTTAGCTTCATAATACAGGAGGTAATGCATGCTTGCAATTTTTCAAACAAATATTTTTGAAGAAACATATTAAGATATTTTTATTTCCTATAGACTTTCAGATACATGTTTATAATAGAAAAAAGCAAAGAATTAAAATATTTTTGGTACATAATGCCTAGTATATTGACTGATGGTTGATTTTTTAATTTTTTTACTGAAATATACATACATACACACACACACATATATATACATACATATATATATATATATATATACTAAAATGTTCAATGAGATAGATACATATATCTAAATCTATCAATATAAATATCAGTCTCTTTTTCAGTCATTTGAAACATGCTATAACAGGTTTGCCAAAAAAAAAAGGATTTTTTTTCACTCCCACAAAAACGCTTAATAAGATTATGGATAGCAGAAATTTTTGGATGTATAATTTACAAATTCAAGCATGCATATTGCTATTTTAACATGGTGTGTGAAAGATACTTGTTTATTTAAAATTACTGTAACACTTATTACATAAATGCTGTTATTTAAAATGGTAGTTAACCATGGAAAGTGGTAGTAATATAATAATAAAATAGTATAAGAAAAATGTAATGAAATTTTATAATTTTTCTTTTGATATAATAGTTTATTTGAATTATGTGAAAAATTTTACTTGACATTTACAACAAAGCTATTTTGTTGTGTATTATTAGAAGAGACAGTATGTAAATATAATGTTTTGAAAAGAATATAAAAACAATGAGACTAAATAGATACTGCTTTTACATAGTAAAAATAATTACATGTTTCTTTGTTTCACATGATACAATAGGGTACTTTTAGTTTTCCTGTCTCTTTTTGTGATATTAGAAAATTTTCTAAAAATAAACATTTATATCTTCTTCTAATATTAGACTCCTGAACTGCCAGCTTCAGTTCTAATTTTTATGCTTACATAGTTGTAAAACCACTAAATAAGCACACACACACACACACACACACACACACACAAACACAATCCAATGTGATGAGGTCAGGATAAAATTATTGTGAAGAAAAAATTCTATTATGTGTGCTACATTTTCTTTATTCGTTCATCAGCTGATGGACACTCAGAATATTTCCATTGCACGGCTATTGTGAATAGTGTTACATTGGACACTGGAGTCTCTTAGAGATAAAGATTTCATTGTCGTTGGTTACATATTCAGTATTGGGATTTCTAGATCACATAGTAGTTCTATGTCTGAGTTCCCGCAGATGAGCCATCCCATTTCCTACAGTGACATCTCCACTGACAGTGAGAGAGTGTGCCCCTCTCTGCATGCTTCCCTGTGTTGATTATATTTAGTCTTTCTGTGTGAACCATTCTTCCTGGGTGAAGTGATATTTCTTCATGGTTTTGATGTATATTTCTTGGACAAATAATGATGTGAACATATTTTCATATAAGTATTGTTTATTTGTATGTGTCTTTTTAAAAGATGTCTCTGTTTAACTCTGTTCCCAACTTTTCAGTTATACTTCTTGTTGAGTATGTGGTGTTCCTTATATGTTCTAGATATTCATGCACTCTCGGTTGTAAAGTTTGCAAATAAAGTCTCCCACTCTGTAGACTACCTCTTTTTTTCTGATTGCTTTTATAACTGTTGTTTCAGTTACTTTTCTCTCATTGCTGGGATGAATACCAAACAGTCAAAATGAAGGAAGGTGTTGGGAGCCGAGCCAAGATGGCGCCCTCTCCTTCTTTGGCTCCTTCTCTGGCTCCTTCTCAGAGTCCTTTGTGCCACCATGGCAGGAAGTCCTAACCTCAAGGGAGTCTGTGTAGTGCTTAGTTGTCCGTCGCCGTCCCCGACCCGCGGAAGAAGACGCTGAGACACTCAGCAACAGGTTCAGCAAGCCTTTATCAAGTGGGATGCAAGCCTCTACATGTGTCCGCTACCCGCGGCTCCTATTGTGCAAGCATGGCGGATCTCGTGATATAGCAAGCTATATAGATTTCACAAACCAATCATAATTATGCACTGGCCGATTACTATTGGTAGATCTTACAGCAATGGCAGGCTTATTCTAAATAAGGGAGAGGTTGGTACAGCAACAAGAACCAGGAAGCCGGATATGGGCGCCATCTTTGCAGACACGATGGGCGGGGGAGCGAGGAGAGGGCGCCATCTTGGCTTGGCTCCCAACAGGAAGGAAAGGTTTATTTAGCTCACAGTTGCTGGAGGTTTCATTCTGTACTCAGCTGGCTCCAAGACAGAGAGGTACACGGTAGAGGGCAGCCTTTCATGGCGGCAGCAAAGAGCAAGAGAAAGGGAGAGGAATAGCAGCAACAATGTCAACAGAGAGCAAGTCTGTCTCTCTGTCTCTCTTATGTTACATTCAGGCTATCTACCCCAAACTGGTATAACACCCATAATCCCAGTAGTATTCAGATCCATAATCCCAGTAGTACTCAGACCCATAATCCCAGCCTTGAATCATGAATTAATCAGAAAATGTCAAACTGCAACTCAATGACTGCATGAGGCTTTGTGAGGTCCAAACACACACAAACATAACCACTGTGCAGAAAAATTTAAGTTTAATATAATGGCACATGTCCATTTTTGATTTATTGTGTGTTTTGTGTCTTGCCAAACATATCATGACCCATTGCTATGTTCTTAAGGAGTTACACTATTTTTCTTTCGTTTTTTGTTTTTCTGTATTTAGGGAAGGGTTACAGGGTGTTCAGTGTCTTACTACTTGATCAAATTCATAATGATTCTCCTTTTTACAACCTCCTAAGAGCTGGGATTAAAGGCGTGTGCTATTACACCCAGTCTCAATTGTAGTTTCAGTGTGCCCTGGGAGATGGGGGCCTGTATGGCAGGCCTCTGAGCCTGCTTGCAGGCACTTTAATCCACTGAACTGTTTGGCTGGCCCTTACTCTATTTGTCTTCTAGTACTTTTATTGTTTCATGTCTCATACTTTTGTGTTCAATACATTTTGACTCAATTTTTGTAGATTTTATTCAAGTTCCCCATTGCCTTTTATTGAAAAATTATCTTGTCTTTAAAGGGTTTTCTTAACACTTTCATCAAACAGCACTTGACCATGAATGCATAGGATCTTTCTAGGATGTCTATTTCCATCACTTGCTGTGTTTAAATGCTTCTTTAATATGTTAGTGTTTGAATTTTATGTAGTGAGGCATCTTTTTACCATTATGTGTCTAATGTCAAATTTAAATGCCTATTGCCAAATTCTAGTTCATGAAAATATACCAAGAAATATTTAAAATTATACTTACAAATAACACCAAGTTTTCAGACTTGTAGGAATTAGTTTCAGCTCTATAAACATCTCCAGTTTCTATGTATAGACAAACTAAACAATCTTCTTGTGTACAACTACATAATACAGGCTATCCATGTCTACACTATGAAATATGTAAGGGAAAGCCTTACTTCTCTGTTCAAATGCATTAATGCTGAGAGTTAATCTGAATTTATGAACATGAAAGTAGATAAAAAAGTCATGTTTTTAGTAAAGAATTGGAGAAAATCCTTTTTAAATCAGCTACATTTTACTGGTGTGTCTTTTGAATACTGAAATAATATTATTTCTGAAAAAAATGGATCTTATTTTATATAATTTTTATTATTTATTATACCATATGTACAACACTCAAAAGCTAAATTGTAGTCAGCTCATTCTTTGCTAGGATCTCAATGGCCTCTTCAAACATTCACCAAACAATTTTGGAGAAAGCAAACATAAATTTTTGTTTTACTACATTTCTTATTATGATTTTATTCTTCATACATTTCCAGCTTAGAGAAGGACATTATCCTTGTCCACATTTTGAAAATACAATGTCACAACAGGACATTTTATCTGTACATTTATTTGTTATTGCCATTAACTATGACACCCTCCTTGTAGGAAAGTCTAAGGAAGCTATTTCCTATCTATGAAGCAAAATATCTCATCAGTTGATTTTGTACATGCTAAAGGAATTGAAAAATGAAAAAAAAAATATGAAAGTATGCAAGTCAGACCCATTTTTCCCTCAAAGTTTATGATGGAATATTTGGTTATAGAGCGAATTAAACTATTAAAGCTGATATCTGCTTCTGTATGATATGAAAGTAGGTGAAAATGTCTAATCTTGATTTTTGACAGCATATTAACAATTCTTTGTTTTATATTTCTTTTAGTTTTCTTGTAACTTGTAAAGAACTTGTGAATATAATTTTATACTTCTTTTTTGCTGTGTAAGTCCTGAAAAGATGGACATGGCACTGGTTCATATCCTGACACTGTTAACTTGATATGTAGAGTAGGCATGGTTCTTGCAATAATCTGACGAAATTAACCTGTCACTATAGTGTACTCATACACTTGTTACAAAAAGTTTCTCTATTTCTTCAACCACAGAATACTATTTGAAACGTGTGATTCAGAAAATGTAAATTTAGTCAGCTTTAAAGATCCATTAGACAAAAGTGTGCCACAGCTCAATTTGGTAGGCCCGAGTTCATTCAATGTTTCATTTTCCAAATGAGCACGGGTGTACTTTTGAGAGATGAAAAACTTTTGCTTTACTCAGACTTGCTTGTTTCATCTTAGACTAGTTAAATCCAATACCCTTATGGGCCTTTACCATGTTTTCTGCAGTTTGTATCCATCCCCCTGTGTTCTGAATTATAGAATGTGCTTACTGCTGCTTACGCACCTCCCTAATCCACTGCACTGTCCATGTTTCTTACATTAGCACAGGGGGTTGTTTTCTTACCCTGTGAATTGCATCACGATGATATGATAAAGTGATAAACCTCATTTTCACTATACGAACACTTGCAAAAAATGACTTAATATTTACAATGCTATTTGGACACAAAGCACAAAATTTATTCTACAAGTAATATTAAAGTGAATTGTTAACTTTAAGATTATAAATCACCTATATTGCACACTTAAATCACACTATTCAGCATGATGCCACACTGGGTGGTATGTAATTGGGTCACACCAATCATGGATTTCAGTATCAGTGACTAGGAGTTTAAAACAACTGCAGTAACCATAACTGTCAAATAATCTCCACTGTACCAGCTGACTTTCAATATAGTGTTTCAGTCAGATGTGGTGGTATATTCTTATAATGCCATCACTCAGGAGCCTGAGGTAGGAGGATCACTCTGAATTTGCGATCTTCATGGGCTACAAAATGAGTTCAAGGACAAGCTCAACTACACATTTAAACCTTTTCTCAAAGAAACAAAGATAAATAAATAACGGATTTATTTTATCCTCTATTTTTTGTGAAGGATATATACACATTGTCACATCCATCAAATACTTATTGCCAAAACTAAGGCCATTAGGGGATGTGGAGATGTTCCCGCATTATTGGACTTCCAGTGCTAAAATTCAGATGCTCTTGGGCATACTAGGGCAGGTAGTCACCCTGTGTATTTATCTGGAGGCCAGTCTTGATATGATTCTGCTATTTAATTCTAGACTTCATTTACATTTATGCACTTTTTTTTTTTTTTTTTTTTGGCAGAACTGGTGATTGAACTCAGGCCCTTGTGCTTGCCAGGGAAGCACTTATTCTACTGGCCATCTTCCCGGCCCCTATGCACCTTTTTTTCAAACTACTATTTGAGCAAAAATGTTTCTTTTTTTTTTCTTTTGGGTCCTGAATTCAAGCCACAATAACATGTGGCATTTATTGTATTTGCATGTCATTCCAGTTTTCCTTAATGTAAAAAGTTATCGTCTTTATTGGTTTTAGAAATCCTACAAAAATGATGCTATGCTGGCATCAGTGTGTTAGTATACAGGAAGTCATTCTGATGACAGTGATGGGAACAACGATTACCTGACTAGCTTAGTGTTTGCCATAAAAACATTAAAGAAACTTTCCAATTCATGATTAATAAGCATTTGACGGAAGATACTCCAAATCTGATCTAATGATCTACTTCTCAAACCTTTAACCTATAGCCTAGCTATCAATTGATGACTCCTGAACTAGCCACTACTACACTTGTCAATTTTTTGTTTTCAACACTTTCTCTGGGGCTTTAATTATCTTTCTATTACAAAGAAGTGCTTTCCCTTCCCTATAGAGAAATTAGCTTTTTATTTGTGTCACTGTGGACTTTCAGATTAGAGTTTGAATGAATGAGTTGAGGGTTTTTTTACCATTACTTCTTTTGATGTATAAATTGTCTTAGATTTAATGTGATCTTATGCATTTCTTTTTAACATAATTTCATTGTTCTTTGGTACATGTTAAGTCACATACAAGACATCGCAATATAATCTTGTATTTTCCTTTCCTTCCTTCCTTTTTTCCTTCCTTCCTTTTTTCCTTCCTTCCTTCCTTCCTTCCTTCCTTCCTTCCTTCCTTCCTTCCTTCCTTCCTTCCTTCCTTCCTTCCTTCCTTCCTTCTGTCTTTCTGAACTGGGGATTGAACTTAGGTCCTTGTGCTTGCCAGAGAAGCGCTTACTCATACTGAGTCATCTCCCCAGCCCCTCTTGTATTTTTCTTAATTCAGCCATTTTTCTCCACAGCTGTAATGAAAAAACACAGTACAGCAGTAAGTCTGAAATCATTTCTTCCTTTCTTATAAGGTATCATTACTTCTAGATCTCAACAGAAAGATAGTTATGAAGCACATATGCACATTCATTTCTTTCTATTTATTTATGTAGTCTTATAATAAAAACATAACTTCACTGATACCTCCAACAGAAATGCAACATCTCAGGAATTTTTCTGGTTTGTCTGCATGCTGTATTTGTAAGTCTTTCTCTGACATGAAAGAAGCTGGTCTCCGGGACACTCAGTGTGTGTGCATATTTGCTCAGGCCTGCCTGCATCACTGCCTGATGGGCTGTCTGTCCTGTCGCTTGCCCACTCACTGCCTCTTTCGTGGCCCGTGGTTCTGCCCCCCTTCTGCATACATTGGTCATCACTGTTTCCCTGGCCAACAGGAAGGTGACTAATTCCACACTGCCTCCTCATCAACCCCAACTCCGTGGCACTTTGGTTTACTCCTGCCTAACTAACTCACTGCCCACCTGACTGGATTTCTCAGTAACGGCAGAGGCTCTCAGATCAGTAAAGCCACCCCTCTGTTCCATAGAGATGTTTGAAAATTGCAAAACATATTCTTGCACACTGTCCCTTATTCAATTTACCTGCAGCTATTGTTCTGTTTGGGACTGGGATAAGGACATGAAAGCTGTAGGGAAATGTTTTTCAGAGTCACTCTGAAGTGTCATAAATGTAATGAATACCCTATTAAAGGTCTTTAATTATTCATTTGCTTCCTGTAATTGTCAGATGCTTAATTAATTGGGTAATGTTTTTTTATTTTCTCATAAGGAGGATTGTTTACTTTCAAATTGGGAGATGATGGGAAATGGTAGGATTAATTTAGTCTTCATTGTTTCAGGTTTCTTTTACCAAATAAAAAATATTTTTCTATCATGAATGGGCCAAAGACAAAGTAATGAAAATATTTCGAGCGACTTCTAATTTGTTCAGTACTTGGCCCACTCTTATATAACAAAAATAGAATAAACCCTACAAAAATATTCAGATTGACTTACTAGATTCAGAGAGTAAAGAAATCTATACTTTCTTTTTTAAAGATATAAAAGAGAAGATTAACAGTCTACAGTACAGAATTTCAATTACTTCTTACAAAAGGGTGGCAAGTTATTTTGCTTGGAAAATTTTAAAATTTCAAAATGTACTTCATTAATTTTAAACTAACCGAAGATGTAATTTTTGAGTTATTTTTGATAATTGCTAAACAATTTGATTAGTTTGGTTAAAGAAAATACTTTTGGCCATGTTGAGCTTTACTCTGTACTCTAAAACATTACACCATGTATTGTTTAGGAGCCTAGAGTATTTATCCTTCAGGATTATCTACAATATGTTTATCAGTCAGTTTAAATTCTATGTCAGGCATCTCAAAATTATATATGAATGTATACCATAAGTTCTTATACCTATAAATGTGCCTATCATGGTTGAAATAATTTTGGGAAATTGAGACTAATGTAAATGTTATGCTAATAATTAAAATGTATTCTATAAACTAAAAGAAAAAACCCACTATGTTCATCATCCTAAAATTATAATACCTATTTTAAAAATACTGATGATGTTTACCGATTCTTATTCTATATTATAAATACTAAAAAAATGTGGATTTATTTATCTAACAATATCTATATGCAAAAAGTAATATGCTCACTTTATGTATACGAACTCCATGTATTCATGTGTTTGTAAAAGTGTCAATCATTTAATGTCTAAGTTGTGAAATATTTTTGTAGATATCTAAATTGACATTAGGTATTCACTGCAAGCACAGGAAAGCTGCCATGGTTATTGCTGTAAGTCTCCTAAGGAAAAGCTATTATATTAAATATTGTAAAGAAACTTTAAGCAGTTTTCTCTTTGACTAAACTAAGTATGAAAGGAATTACCTGGTAAACCTTTACAAAAGGTTTTATTTTTTAAATATAATTAATTTTCCAAATTAAACATATTTCTAGTATCTTATTGATTTAATAGTGGCTTAATTAAAATAATTTGAAAAATGTTTGTAAGTCAATAGCACAGATTTCCTTAGCTCAAATTAAGATGTAAAATTAAAGAAAATGTAACTATTGAACTGACTATAATTACTAGTAATTTCTTAAACAAAGACATACATTAGTCAAATGATATTGCATGTCATTGTGTGCTCAGCAATACCAGGAAGTTCTAAGGCTTTTTTACTTTTACTTAAGTTTGTCAATGACTTGTTTTGTTTTATTAACTTCTGCTTGTGCTTTCTGTGGATATTTTCTTGTCCTGAGGTTTTTCAATAGGTTCATAAACTGAGTATTCATTTAAATGTCTGGCCTCAACTTTATGCATATTGATAGAATGTATACAAGCTGAATTTCATTAGCATCTTCAGGGTTCTATCTATCTATCTATTCACACATATATGCATATATTATACATATATATTTGCATATATATATATCAAGATATATATACATACATATGTACTATATATATATATATATATATATATACATACATATATGTATATATAGTATATATATATTTTTCATTTTATGTATTCAGTACAAGGTCTCACAGTGCAGCTCAGACTAGTAATCATCCTCCTGTTTTTGGCCTCCCCAGTCCTGGGATTACAGGCATATGCCACCACACCCAGACTCCAATCAGTACATATTTTAATTAATACAAAGGTATATTTTGTGTAGCTAAAACCAAATGTGAGACAGATTAAAATTCAACATAAACAGGCAATTTATTAAGAAAGATATGTGAATCAAAATTCTGAATTAGCTGTCATTTTATTTTTTATCTATAGAGTAAATCTGTCTCACTGTCTAGAAATATATGAGACTTTTGAAGTTTTCCCTATAATGTGTTTATGCTGTATTATACACAAGTCAATATCCATTCTGTCTAATATGCTATGAGACCATTTTACAATGCTGTAGCAAATGTGTTTGGCAACTTGCCCAGAGCCTTTGGCCTTTGTCTTCTCTGTGAACTCATTTGATTTTCATCTACCAGCACTGGTTTTATTTGCTGGAGCATTTCTTCTGGAATGCTAATCCTCCTTTGCTTCCAGGTGGCACACTAGGAATACTAGAGAGACAGGATTTCTAAGAAGGCTTGGCATTGATAATAGATGAGAGTCTATCAAAGATTCAGTTCTTTCATGTCATGGCTTGCACAATTCCTGAGCATGCTTCCTATGCGTTTTCAAAATGCTAAAATTACTGTTTCAGTGGTATTGCTCTTGATCAGACACATTTTTTTTTTTTTTTTTTTTTTTTTTTTTGTGGAAATGGGGATTGAAGTCAGGCGCTTGGGCTTGCCAAGCAAGCACTTATTCTACTGGACCACCTCCCTGGCCCCACATTTTTAAAATTAATTATATTGAGAGATATAGCAATGAGATAGTTTTGAAACAGATTAGTAGGACAGTTATTACAATTAATACATTGCATATTGTTGTCTCCATAGTAGTTATTCATAGTACAAGATACAGACATACTATCTTGTCTAAGAACTATTAGTACAAATCTTTCTTCTCTGAACTAAGAGAAAGTAGCTGTATATCTATCCTATTTTGTACACACATATACATATATTTTTCACTAAAAAATGGTCCTTCACTTATGTCTCCTCTTTTTTTTTTTGTTTAGTTTTGTCAGAGATGGACATTACATTGCTATTCAAATATTGTAAGTGGGTGAATGTCAGATACAAAAGTTACATTTTTGTGTTATGTAGGTCTTGCTTTATCTTGGTGTTAACTATCCAGCAGAAAAGTATAAACATGTGATATGAAAAGTAAAACCATATTAATATACTGAGCTGTAAAGGGCTCAAGTCAACAACCTCTGACATTGCCGGTCCTATGGATAACCCACTACTATTATGGTATACTGGGATGTACTGGATAAGACACGCTTTGATTGCTGCCCTCCATCCTGTAACTTCTTTAATCACTCCCTACCCATGTCCTGTAAGTTATGGTTTAAATAACAATTCAACTTATACTTTTTCAAGTTGATGATACTGTAAAAAGCAGTATGCATTAAGTAGAAACTGAGCTCTGAGTCTACAATTTCAACTTTTCTTAGGTTTGTCAACATTTGGTACCACACTCAGTGAGGTGAAGCTTCCAGCTAACTACAGGACTGCAAACGTAAATATGGAACTTATGGTATACTCTGAACTTTGTAAGTTCAACAGGTCAGTTGCCTTGAATGCATTCTTGGCTCATGATATTTTAAATTACTCTAGATCTATCTGCACATAATTGCATTGTGAGTCAAGAAGCATGTGCCTTTGTATTTTAATCTGCAAATGGCTATGTGTGGAGTATAAGCAAAATTAAAATAAATTCATTTATTCATTCAACAAATATTATATACTATTTGAATAAAATGGGCTAAACATCATGTAGCTACATTCTAGAATACAGAGGACAAAAATTAGATGCATGGGTTCACTTTATATGTTGGTAAATATTGTGGAAAAAATTAGGGTAAGGGAGAAGATCGATGCATACAGGGAGTGTATTGAAATGACTAATCAGGTGCACAGGGACACAGACACACAGACGGTGTTTTTGCAAAGTTCTGAAAGAAGCATGGAGTGTTCCATGGGGATGAATAGACTCACAAATCCAATAGGCTTTAATTACTTTACTATACGTATAGTCTTTATCCTTTACAAGTTTTTATTTTCTTTATAAATTATAAGACTATTGGCTATAAAACTAAAATGAAAAGTAAAAATTCTACAAAAGAAAAGATCTTAGTAACAACAGTCTGATACCCTGCCCTTCTGCAGAATATATGGATACATATCCATATCAAAATGGCTTATCAGCAGAGCTCCCACTCTGAATACACTTACATCAAAATGTTCTGATCTGAGTAAGATAATACTCTTTCCCTGAAAGAGATTAGATTTGAGACATGTAAACAAAGTAATACAAAAATGTAATTAAGTTTAAGGAAAAGAAAGAACACAGAGTAATAAGGGATTAAGTTATGACAGAGTAGATCAAAGACATTTATAGAGATACCAGTGGCTGAGTAGCATAGGAAGATCAGTAAGACAAAAAACATAAGTTATTATGGATTTGGAAAACATTAAGTATGGTGCTGTGAAATCAAATGGTGAATGCCTCATATTCGTGAAGAACTGAGATTGCTCACTTTGAAGATTCTGCTATAAAATGTAAGACTGAAGAAAGAGGTGATGTTCAGATATATATTAACCAGTACTCACTAGTGAGCCAGATTTTGCATAATAAGATGTATCCCTATAAAAGTTTATATAGAAGATTGGCTTACACTGGTCCTCTAGTCAGGTGTAGGAGAGTGCAAAAGGGCTGTCTGTGCCCTGGAGATCCGAGGATCGAGTTAGAAGTCAAAGGTCTGGAGCTCACTATAGAGTCCTGTAGGAGCCCATAGTGGGAAGCTGAAGTCAGTTCTGGAAGCCGAGAGGTGAAGATCTAAGATGAAAGCAAAGCCTAGAACTCTCTAAAGAATCAGAGTGAGCCTTCCTTCTTTCCCTTTCTTATTCCACTCTGTGGACCTACTGGCTGGTGCTGCTCACAGCCTCAGTGGGTCTTCCTTCATCAGTAAATTCAATCAGTCACACTCAGAGCTATGGTAGGCAGGCAAGCATTCAGGTCTTCCTCACTTATGTGGACAGAACAAGTAAGTACCGCAAGATCATAAGAGGGTGTGAGAGTTCAGTGAATGCTTTTGAAGGGAATGAATGATACTAAAGTTATAGCATGAAATAATTCGGTTGCACTGTGGATTGTGAATTGGCAGATGCACAGGAGAGATTCAGGGCAAGCTCAGAAATGTGGACATTCAGTCATAGCAAATGTGATGGAGAGAAGCTACATGATTCTGGATACGGGTGAGGAAAACAACATGTTATTTTCACTGAGTAGAGTTAGAGTTGTGCTCAGCTCAGGTCTGGCCTGCTCCTGTGCACTTGGGTGAGGCAGAATATCACAGCTAGAGTACAAGCACTGACACTGTGGCCAAGAAAATTCACTTGCCTCATAGCTAGGAAGGAAAAGAGGATAAGGAAGGGAGGGGCTTCCATAGTTTCCTTCAAGGGCATTCAGAACATGAAGACCTTTTACCGCGCCCCACCTCTTCAAGGCTCTGCTACTTGCCAGTAAACCCTGGGCACATATGGGTTTTTGGCAAACATGTAACATCATATATATGATGTACCAATTTATATGAAACTAAATTTAGGACTTCCTCTTTTATCAAAATCTGAAGATGCTTTCTTCTGTAAAATGATATAGTGCTTGCACAAAACCAGTCTGCCCTGTTGTGTACTGTGAAACATCTCTCCATTACTTACAATACCAAGTACAAAATTAGTGCTATGTAAATGAGCATTGTATTGATTAGAGAGTAATAAAAGGAAAAAAGATGCATGTACTCATGATATAAACAATTATTTTTAGTATTTTGAGTCCATGATTAAATTGTGGATGTAAAGCCCCGAAATATGAGAAGCCAATCATATATGAAAATTTGCTACTTAATTAAATACATAGTACCAAATTAAAAGTTCCAAATTTCTCACTAATATTGGTAGTGATTTAGTTTTCTGTTCTCAGGTTTATTAACCAAAGTATAGGGAGCTGGCATTTATGTGCAAATAAAATCCCACTGACTGAAAACCAAAAGTGTGCTTTGATGTATGCATAACAATAATACAAGAAAAAGAGAGAGGTTTGCAATCAGTGAAGTCAGAGATCTTTTTAATAATGAATGGTGGTTTCTAACAGTATTAATACACATTAATATGGTGTGATAACTTCTTATAAGGTAATTAATTAACATAGAGAAAGCAAGGATTAAATGTTTTGTGAGGAGGCAAAGCCTTTCTAAAACTATTTTCAAAAGTACTTACACTAAATATGAACCTTGGGTTCCGTTCTTTTGTTCTCTCTCCACCTAATTCAAGGGGAAAATGAAAATGAGTTAGAAGACAATGGGAATTGGTAACCTTAAATTTTCTTTTCTTTTTTTTCTTCTCCCTCAGATTTTCTATGACACCCTCCAAACACTCACCAAGCACCTCTGTCAAAGTTATTGTTTGGAGGTTAAATTTTGATCAAGTCTTCTGCCTCCTTACAAATTTAAATGACTTCTTTTATAATCTGAAGTCTGAACATTCCCTCAATGCTTCTAACACAATCTTGAGTTCATCACTTCAGTTTCTTCCCTCCTTTAAACAATTGAGCTTTCTCAGTCCCTCAAGACCACATGCACTCCTCTCTCTTTGGACTATCATACCCCGTGTCTCCTTTCTTTGGCCTGCTCTTACCTTTGTTGCCCACAAGTTCAACTTTACCTTTTTTCTTAAGTTTCTCTTTGAACATTGTCTTCTCCAGCCTATCTCTTCTTTGTTCATGTAAAGCTGAAGTCTCTTGTGATATATGATTGTGGTACAGGAGTTTCTAAAAGATATTTTGTGCAATTGAAATTCATTAGGTAATTTATTTAAAAGTGTTTAAGAACTGTATTTTTCACTAACTTCTAATTAGTTGAAGAAAAAGTTACTGTTCATAGTCTTACATGTCTAAATTCTGTCACTTGAAGGCAATATAGAATCTGGTTATAGATTTATTACTTGGTGATAGTACTTCCACAAATAAAACTGTTTGAAGATTTTAAAGTGCCTAGGCAAATTCATTAAAAAACACATTAAATCTATATCTTCTGCCCATTACAAGTCTTTCCTAATATGTACACGTGTTTGTTAATATATTTTTTAGAGTGATGCGTAGTTTGGCTGAGGTACTTACAAACATAGATCATGGTTCTCCCTCAACATAATTGTTCCCTGTATCTATCACTATCTTGAGGCACTTTTGTTGTCATAATTTGATATGCTATTGACATCTACCATCCAAAGGTACAAGTAAAATTTTACAAAGCATACGGAAAACATCTCAAACAAGAAATTATCTTCTCAAAATATCAATAGCATTAAGCCTAATAAAGTTTGATGTAAACAATTAGGCTGTGAATTATTGGTCTTACATAATGCTTTCTATACTATGTCTGAAAAGTGTTGCTTAATATCATTGACTGAGTTTTGACACTCAGGAGATCATGAACTGTCTTCTTGTTTCATGATGTATAACTACATATTTAGAGTCAAGCACAAATAACTTATCCTACTAAATAAAATGTCTACCAGATTACCGACACTGAATAAATCTTTATTGAATTTAATTTTATTTAGCACATTATTTCAGCTTGTCATGATTATGTTTGTCACTAAGATGTGATGTCTACATTATAGCTAAATTTCTACCTTTAAATAAAACTTGGAATTGGTCAACATGGCTTGATGTCATCAATAAAATAGCAAATAAGACAGTTCTAGGATCTAATATGAAATTATTAATGAAATATAGTAATTTTTAAAATCACTTTAGTGCTGTGCATTACCCTTAAAAACTGATTCCTGTAAGTCTGGACTTCATTGATGAAAAAAATATTATTGTATTTTAATGAAACTCTGCAATGTAGGTAAAGAAAATGAACAGGTGGGTAATATTTTAAACCAGTAATGAAACATTGTTGAAACAATATTTTTATGCATTGAAATTTTCATAGAGATTGCAAAAGAACATGATATCCTTTAAAGACAAACCATCACACTTCAAGAACAAATTACACAAGAGATATTATGGACATAAAATTAATATTCAATATTGAATCACCATTATCTTTTAGATCCTGAACTAAAGTATTCTCTCCCTCTGTCTCTCTGTCTCTTTCGGAAGGGCTAGGATTACAGGCATGTGCCACCATGCCCGGCCAGTATTTTTGATCAAAGAAAATGCAATTCAAAACAATAAGAATTACATCTCAATCCAGAAAGAATGTTTGTTACTAAGTACTAATATACATGTATATATGTATATTATATATACTATTATATATATGTGTGTGTGTGTGTGTGTGTATGTGTGTGAGTGTGTATGTGTGTGTGTGTCTGTATGCAAACTTTCTTATTCACTCTGCAGTATGTATGGCTTTATCTAATTTTGGTGGGTATATCAAGGTGAAGTAATTTGTTAAAGTTCCATAAGTATGAGACTATATAAGGAAATATATTCAGATTCACTAGCTGCTAAACACTTGCAAATTAAACAACCACATAATGGACTTTGCATTATAGATTAGCAAAATTAAAAATATACCACTGACAATTCTGAATGCTTGAGATAAAATATATACACATACATTGGGGAAGGTTGTGCTTAATGGAAGTCAAGTTGAAAATTTTTCTCAAGGATGATGAAAATGTTTTTATACTTTAATTTAGAATCTCACTTATACATACTAAGCAAAAATAATTCCAACGTAAATTATTCATATGCATGAATTTACTTATAGTGTTGTTTAGAATGATACAATGGTAACTAAACATTCAGAATCAATAAATTTTATTAGGCAATAGCCAATTGATGAAATATCATGAATGTTACTTGGGTTTACTTTGGTTTTGAAAATTGAATCAAGAAATGAAACTCAACCATATCTTGCCTACACTTCATCCAAAAAATATCACATAGAGTGAAAGTGAAAGGATGCAGTACGGTACTCCATGAAACAGGAGCCATATTTAGCCACTCACATGGCTAAATATGAAAGATTTTATTTTGTTAGATGTATCAGTACTAAATGAAGTAATTTTAGAGCTTGGGAATTGTAAGTGACCATGGAAACATTTTTGCAAGTTTGTAACTTATGAATCATTCAGATTTGATCCACTTTACAAGCAGGTCCAGGGCTTTGGCTGTTGGGTAAATTGCTGACTGCCTGTTGACCTGTTCAGCTGCAGGAGGTAAGCAGGTCTGGCTCCTTTCAGGTGTGAGGGTGCCAGATCAGATGCTTTGCATGTTCTTACTAAGAACTGGCAAGACTTTACTAAAATATGACCAGGGTTTTAAAATTCCTGTGTGTAAAATTTGCAAATTTATGTAAAAAGTACAATATGTACAATGTGATATAAAAAGAAAGGAAAAGATAGCAGCTTTTAATATTTTTCAATCTCCTTTAGAGGAATGAAATTTTGAACAACTCATTTAGCAGTTGGTGCTTTTTCATGCCTTAAAAATAAGAAAAATAATTTTTATTTGACTAAAGGTAAGAAAGAAAAAGTCCATTCTACAGCTAATTAGATCTGCCTCTCAGGAAAAAAGTACTAACTTGTTCTTTTTGTTCATGGCTTTCAGTTTGTGAGATTACTCTATTTTTTAATATAATTTTATTTCTTTCAATAAATTCTGAAACAAAAATTTTTGGAACAATAAAAAAAGAAAGACAAAGGAGCCAGATAACAAGGAGGATCTGTCCTAGTTTCAGGTAAGAGACTTTCAGAACTGATCAAACAAGATGAAGCATTTTTCTGTGTACAGGTAACAGGACAGATTCAATAAGAAGAGATAATAATTTTATGCACTTAATTCCAGCATATACATTTCATAAGAGACATACTACTGAACACAAAATATCAGATAAATGGGGGTTGGGGAGATGGCTTAGTAAAATAAGCTCCTCCCTGGCAAGCGCAAGGGCCCAAGTTCAATCCCGGGTTCTGAAAAAAAAAAAAAAATCAGTCCTTGGGCAGAGGACTATTATTTTGAATATATAAAGAATTACAGAATTTAAAGGCTGAAAATAACCAATCAAAATATGGGCAATAGAAATACTGAAATATATTTCAAAAAAATCTCCAAGTAATCAATAACTATGAAACACTATTCAGTATTTATTCATCTTTTCTTGTTGTTGTCTCTTTGAGACAGGGTCTCCCACTGTAGTGCAGGCTGGCCTTGAACTCTCTTTGTGGTATTTTTGACCATAGAAAATGCAATTCAAAACAAAAATGAGCTTGCATTTCAATCCAGAAACAATGGCTATTACCAAGTACTAAAAAATGAACAATATTGGCAAGGATATGGGTAAAAAAGAACATTTCTACATTCCTGGTGAAAATGTAAAATTAATACAACCGTAATGGAAATCAGTGTAAAAACTGCTCACAAAGCATTCCGTTTGACTCAGATAAAGCTCTTCAGAAATCTTCTGGAAAGAGATAAAGTCATCATATTAAAGTGACCCATATATATCTATGTTTAATGCAGCACTGCTTATAATAGCTATATCATGTGAGCAAATGCATAGATAAAAGAATAAAGAAAATGTGCCATTGAATAATATTGTGCACTACACTTCTCAATGAAGAAGCATAAACTTGGGCCATTTGGGGGGAAAGGAATGGATCTTAGGACTGTAATACTAAGTAAAATAAACCAGAAAGGCAGACATAAATATTTTATGGTTTCTCTAACACAAGCGAACCAAACCATAAATTATTTAAAGAACAAAATAAAAGAGATGTTCAGAAGTAGGAAGGTAGAATTTGTGGAGATTACACAGGGTCTGGCGAAGAAGGCACAAACGAGAAAAATAGAAAAAAGTGATCTAGATCAAGTTAGTTTATGTCCAGATTCTCCAGTGTGAATGTAATTTCCACTCATCACAAACATGTACTAATAAAATGTTTATACAGTCGCAAGGCAACACCCTCTTATACTTTTAAATAAAGGCAGATGGACCAGCTTTCATTTTATATTTCAAGTTTTTTCATGGCTTTTTTGTTTTAATTTTTTTTTCAAGAGACTATGATGATAAACAAGATTTTAGAAATGGTACAAATTTGAAAGACCAAGACAACAGGTATTCATGCCTGGGCTCAGTGTACATATTGCTGTCCTTGATGTAGTATCTCAGATCACAGACATCAGCATACAGAGTTAGTCAAAGTCAAAAGTCTAAACATTAACTGCTATTTTCAAAAATATGAAGGAAATTATGAGTACAGTCATCTGTATATATGTGTATGCCATTCTGTATATATACTTGCATGGTTTTCCCCTTCCTTTTTCCTATCTCTTCTCCTTTCACTCATCTGTATTTTAATCCTAATGTTCAATTTCTTTCCATTTTTCTATATGTACTATGCCTTTCATGTTTGATTTATTCTTTCAGGTTCTTACAGTAGGGAGATAACACCATATTTACACATATGTGTCTGACTTGCTTCACTTATGCGTCTAGCCTCTGGTGAAATCTACTTACCTATAAAGGCTTTAAGCTTGTCTTTCTTTATAGCTGAGCAGTACTCCATTGCATAAAAATACCACATCTTTTTCATCCATTTCTCAAGTGAGGGGAATTTTTGTTGTTTCCAAGATTTGGCTATAAGAGATTATGTGGCTATAAACATGGATACACATACACCACTATGATATGATGTTTTCAGTTCTTTTGGAAAAATACCCAGTAAAGGAATTGACGGATTGAATGGAATTTCCAGTCCTAATTTTTTGAGGAGTTTCCACCCTGCTTTTAATAATGTTGAACCAGTCTATGTTACCACCAGCAGTGGAGAAGTGCTCCTTTATTCCCCTCAGCCTTTCCAGGATTTTTTATTAATTAATTTATTTATATTAGCCATTCTTTCCAGGGTGAGATGACATCTCAATGTTTTAATTTGCATTTCTAAAATGGTCAGTGCTGTAAAACTATTTTTTTAATGTATTTATTTGCTACTTGTATTTCTTTTTCTGAGAAGTATGTATTTATCTCAGATGCCCATTTTTAGACTGGGCCTTTAAATTTTGGGGGGGCTAATTTGTTTTAGTTCTTTATATAATTGACATTGAAGTACTTTGAGTGATTGTTGGTTAAGATTTTTTTTTCCCAATTTGTGAATTGTCTTTTCACTCTGTTGTTTTTTTTTTTTTTTTTTTGACATATAGAAATAAGAGGAGATCTCAGTTGTTGATTCTTTTTCTTTTTCTTTTTTTTTTTTTTTTTTGGGACAGAGAAATTTTTTTCTTAATTTTATTGAGAAAAAAATTGCAATGAGACAGCTTTAAAACAGGTTGATAGGAGAGTTACAACAATTAATACATTGTGTATTGTTGTCTCTGTAGCAGTCATTCATAGCACAAGATGCAGTTACGATATCCTGTCTAAACACTATTAGTACAAATCTTTCCTCTTATTGAATTGAGAGAAAGTAGCTATATATCTATCCTGAGTATTTTGTATATACAGATGCAAAATTGTACTTCATTTTATATCACCTTTTTTGTTTAGTTTTGTCAACAATGGGTATTCCATTGCCATCCAAATATTGTAGATGCATAATCCAGCAAAATATTCCAATATAGTCCAGTAGTTCACAATAGCAGTGGACTATCCACAGGACAGGCAATGTCCAAATCTGATAACTTGAGCCTTCCACCTCTCAGCATATAAACATGGTTTCACATTTCATAGCTTGTGTCTACACTTTTCTGCTTGATGGTTAAGACCAAGATAAAGCAAGACCTGTATAACAAGAAATGTAACTTTTGTATCTGACAAGGTCAGTCAAGTCCCCTCAGGACTTATCCCAAAACCCTGTACAGCACCTTGTAGATTCTTTGTCAATGTCAGCCATGTGGATGAGTCACAACCATTGCTTGACCAGTTTGCTCTTTGTGAAAGCCTGAGCAAATGTTTTCTCTCCATGAGATTCTCTTCCAGTGGTTGATTCTTTGGATTATTTCCCATAAAGTTTGTTTTTTGTTCATGAACTGTCTACCTATTCCTCTGTAGTCAAGATTTCCACCTCCTTTCCCTAGCAAGATATTTAGTGTTTCTGTTTAATGTTTAGATCTTTAATCCATTTTGACTGTAGTTTAGTACAGGGTGATAGATCTGGGTCTAGTTTTAGTTTTTTGGCATGTGGAGAGCCATTTTTTTCAGTATCTTTTGTTAATGAGGCTATCTTTCATCCAGGGAGCATGTTTGGTCCCTTTATCAAAAATAATATGGCTAAGTTTGTTTGCAGTTGTATTTGCATCATCTAGTCTTTTCCATTGATCCTCGGGTCTGATTTTCATGACAGTATCACGGTGGTCAGAGCCTCTTTGTAGAGTCTTTTTAAAAAGTATCTCTCCTGTGTCAGAAATTCATGGTTTGTGTGTGTCCCAAGATTGTGCATTCTCTATTGATTGTAAATAAGATACTGATTTCTGTTTGCACTGTCCTCTATCCTTCAGTGTAGGGATTTAAGAGATTATTACCTAAGCACCTCCCTAGATTTATAACCAAAGGAAAGCATGTAGTTAAGACAGGTATAGTTTCCTATTTACAGTTAATTAGCAGTGCTAATTACAGCTAGTGAAATTTAGAAATTGACAAACTTTTGTAACTAAATGGTTTTTTAGTAACTAAATGTTACTTTTGTAACATTATAGATGAATAACAAAGCAGGTATTAAATTGGGAATTTGTATTTAAATTATTTCCCCTGAGTTCTTTCTGGGCACCTCCCCTTCACATATGTGGTATCTTCTAGGCACAGTAGTTACTTTCCTGCTGCCACCTCTGCGCTCTGAGGATGGTCCTGTAGATCTGGGCCTCCATCTGGGCTCAGCTTGGGCCAGCAGTGTACCTTAGCCCGCTGGGTCCAGATCCACTGAACTTAAAGTTGACTGGCAGGAACTGGCGTGGGTCTGGTTGCTGTGTTTGGCTCCTTCCAACTGAGTCCCTTCCAAGTGGACTGCTGGGACCTGCTGACTGCCTGTCCTGCATCTTCTTCCTGATAAGTTCCCAGAGGTGGAGTGGGCTCTTTGCCCCCTGCTGGCTGCTGGACCTGTGGCTTCTTCCTGGTAGGCCTGCCAAGGTAGAGTGCACCCGCTGTGCCTTGGTGGCTTCCTGTCCTGTGGTTCCATCTTTCATTTTATCAAACTGCAAGCTTGTCTAAATATTCTTGCCCATAGAAAAAAAAATGTAGAAAATAATATGATAGAAATAAAAATAGTCACATAAGGTAATGACTATAAAATGAAATCACTAGTAACTGTGGTAAAGCAGTAAATATATGCTATCCATGTAAATGAATAAATACCAAAAATAACATAAGTGATGATCTTCTAGTGTGTACACTGTTATAAACATCTGCTCTATTTCAGCAGACTAATTTGGTCTTTTTTTCCTATATCATTGTATTGCAACTTTGGTAATGTTGAGGTGTCATGATGGACAGCTCTTTACTGTGTGGGGCTATCTTGTTCTGCACCAGATGGTTAGCAGCAAGCTGCCCTTTTATACTTGTACCACCTTATGCTATTAAGTATCCCCATCTCATACAGTGACAGTCAAAAGAGTATGAACAACTATTTTGCAGGTTATTTTGGAAAACTGGCCATCAACATTTATTTGCCTGCATAATTGTATTTAGTTAGATGACTTCAGATTTTTCCTCAAGTTAGCTCTACTTTCCTCTGTCTTTTATCCAGCCTAGCTTGGTAACTGGTTTTGGCTATTGCAGTGAGTTGCTACAAGACCCACATCCAAATCCATGTCTATTGCAGCTGCGGATACATGTACCTGCTTTGCTTTTACACCCCTATCTCTGTCCTCTGGATAAGCACAAGTGGAGAGCTGGTGGAGGAAAGCCAGTATGCTTCAGAGGGTAGTTAGCCCCGTATTCCAGCTGGCACTGTGCACAATGTGATAGACCTTGGCCAACCTCAGCAAAAGATAAGTCAGACGCAGCCCACTACCAACCTTAATTGTGTGAGGCAGCCTACTATGCAGAGCAGGACATCCTGGTTGAGCATAGCCTCAATTTTTGGATCACAAGTTGTAAGCCGAATAAATAGTTGTTTTAAGTCACTAAATGTTAGGATGAATTGCTTTGTAGCAGTAGATAACTTTGTACTTTTTTATGACATTTAAAACTTCTATAAAATTAGTATTGATGCAAACTCTCGGTGATACGAAGTTCCATAACTTAACATTTATATTTTCTGAGTTTGCTCTTTAGCAATTCCAGTTGAAATCCGTGAGTGTATCCCACAACAGAGTTAATTTCTGAACATTTACATATGGTCTTAGTTCATTATCGTTCAGCTTACTGAGTTTTAAATTTAAGATACTGAGAACATGATGCCCCGTTCTGTAAAGATGATAGTATATATGTTAATGGTTGAGTACCCAGACATCCATTTGTTTTTCCCTTTCAGTACATTTCCTATGAGATAGGTTTTGTATCAGATAAATTTGCCCAACTGCAGACTAATTTAAACACTGTGTTCATCTTTAAGTCAAGGAACCTCTGTGGTAGAGACCATCTTCTCCACAGTTTGTGGACTTCAACTACATAAATAGTTATATTTATTCAAATATATAATTTGTTTTACTTGATTGTAGCTAATTCAGCTTATTTCACAGATTTTTCAGTTAATATATACCTTATGGAAGTAATGAAGATGCCGACAAAAACAAGATATTACTTTCAGATATAAATATTTGCAAGAAGTGAGTTGAAACTGTAGGGACATTTTGTAAAAATAATTAGGTTTGCAAATTAATGAAGTAAAAAATATTATAATTGTGTTCTGGCAGTGGGACACTATAGATGCTGAGATTGTTTGAATGGAAATCCCATGCTGCATAAACTTTGCCCCCTTTCTTAGCAACCCGAATGTAAGCACTCTGAAAGAGAATTCTTTTTTTTTTTTTTTTTTTTTTTTTTTTGTCTTTTTGAGGCAGGGTCTCACTATGCAGCTCAGGCTGGCCTTAAGCTCACTTTGTACCTCAGGCTGGTCTCGAACTCACAACAATCCTCCTGCCTCAGCCTCCCGAGTGCTAGGATTACAGGCCTGCGCCACCATGCCCGGCTTGAAAGAGAATTCTTTGTGTATCAACTTACATTGAAGTTGTAACAATAATTTAATGTAAGTTTTTACTTTAATCTATCTTGACAACTGATGCTAGATTTTGTTTAATATTTTGAGGAGATTTTTGGCTACCTCACAGATATGAAGAAGTCACAATATTCAAGATATTGAATTCTTAACCATTAGGTTATTGTTAAGACTTTCCTTTACCTAGCATATTATGTGAATTTTGACATTTCTGTTTCTTAATTGAAATTTCTATTTTGGGATCACAAAAAATGATCCAGTTTTACCCCTTCTCCTATGGACTGTTTCTACAATGTATTTTCACAGCAGTGTGTTGATTATGCCTCTCTGAATTTTAACTGACCTGTGGATTGCCTAGGCCCACAACCTGAGGAACAAACAGTAGAGTGAGAAGTCCAAGAGTAAGTCAGAGAAGGCTTGTGTTTTTGTTCATTCTCCTGAGCTCTTGCCTTGGTGTGATCAGCTGTCTACCCAAAACAGACTGCAGGGCCTAGAACCCTGAATCACTCTCCTGAAGCTGAATGCCCATTTAACACGCCTGCTGCTTGCAAGCTCCTGAGCAAACACATCTAGGCTCACCTTCTCACAGCCTGAATATGCTGCATTACTCAGTAGCCCTGTAGCCTCATGGGCAATAATTAAGCAGCACTTTCATTCTCCAATGTTTCAACATATTGTCTTAGGCCATGTTGATGAAATTTTAACTCATGTATTGTGAGGAATAAGAGACTCTTCATCTCTAAACATACACATAGAATATTTGGTCAGATTTATATAATGATGGCCCAAATAACTGCATTATATAAATAAGTGACCAATTATTTAGACATGTAATGAAAGGTTAGTATACCTCAATGTGAAATTTTGCTAATTCTTTGAAATTATGATAATAAGAGTTTTTATTTAATTTTTTTCTGCATGTTCTTAAAAGCATTGAGATAATTCCAAATCACACCTGAAAATATTGATATTATGGAAGTACTTTAAAGTTGTAAAAAAACACTAAAATATGGTTTTAAAAATTTTGGAAAATCTGTTATAATGAAAAACATGCAAGCTAGATGAACCAAATTAATTTTCTAGTTTTCAGAATTTTTAGGTATCAATTTTTAAATTAGATGTTTGAAGATTTATTTTGAAATATTTATTGAAAGTAAAAATATGCAAAATGTATAGATCCTACAAATGAATTAGAAAATTATGTATTTTACTTGAATTAAATAAATATGAATATTTTAAGCTAAATGGCAGCATATTCTCTGCAATAGTGTGTGTTTACCCTACTCTGATAAGGGTAGCTGCTACTATAATTTTCTCCATGTCAAGGTATATAAGGGAAAATAACATTTACTGTGAGTTTATTGTCTTGGCTCTAAAAATGTATGATTAGTACTGTACTGACTGTCGCTAGGAAAAATGGACAATAATTGTCCTAAAGTTCCATTGTAGTTTTGAGCTGGGCTGATGTTTACACACTCTTTTGTAGGTACTGTGCTTTAGGGGGTTTGTAAGAGCTCCTGGCTTTTATTCATTTGTCCTTGTTTTGCCTGACATTGTCATTCATGAGTACACAGAACTATAAGTGATGGCCTAATGTCACTTCTCTACTTGCTTGGCATCTTGCACTAAAGTTTAATCCTCCTGGGTCAATAACAGCTTACAGCTTTCAGCTTTGCATTCAACAAGCAAGCAGAGCTATGTGCATTAGTCAGTCTACAAGGGACAGAAACATGGCTGCTGCTTGCGGCTCTACTAAAGAGGTGGTTGATAAATCCTGGATGAGCAAAGGGAAAGCTTTAAAGTTTTCACCCAAAATGACTGAATCAGAACCAGCTGTGCCACTAGAAAGTGATTTATGAAAATGTGATTATCTCATGTTTTAACACAGTTGATTAGTTGAACCACACCCAGTTCCTTCAAGAGAAGTGTTTTTATCATTTCCTTTTAGTAGATGAGAAAACTGAAATTTTGGGCAACTTGCCCAGTTCCACACTATGAATCACCAACAGGGCTCTGATTGGTATTCTGTAAACTTTCCCTCTTTTCATAAATCCATGTCTTTGAAAGAATAGGTCTGCCGAAGAGCTCTTAGAGACTAAATTGCCATTGCTTTTGGAACACTACATATCCCATTAAATAATATTTCCTTTGAGTAGTCTTCTGAAATAAAAATTTAACTAACAAGGTATATTTTAAGACCATTTTTTATTGTGTTGAGTGGTCATTGCTAATAGTTTTTTATTCTGTCTATTGGAGATGTTTGCTTAGTTGGATGGACACAGACAGACAGATGAAAAATTAGGTCTCCAGGATTCCTAATATTTAGTTGTCCTTACACTAAATGTCATATTAATTCTAGTTGTTTTTAACTAATTTTATAGAGTACTATAATTCTTCAGGGAAAGGACTATGTATAATGGTTTCTTTTAACAGTTGAAGAGATTTATACAAAACAATTTGTCCTTTTATACTTCTGTGTTTCATTTTATACTATTATCAAGTCAGTAGTGTAATAATTAACATAATTACTATAGGTAATGTATTATAGGATATAGAAATATTCATAAAATTGCTCTAACAATAGATTGCGTGCTGCAATATTGCTTTTCTGCATATGTCAAAATATTTCTTAGAAGTCTTTATTAGAACTTTTAGGTGAAGAAGAAATCTTCCTAGCTCTGCTTCAAAATAAATGTCCTTATTTTCAACTGTTATAAAGTTAATTTTTGTTAAATTTCAACCTTTTGGGGCCAGGGAGTTGGCATAGTAGAATAAGCTCTTACCTGGCAAGCTCAAGGGGCTGAATTCAGTCCTTGGCTCTGAAAAAAAAAATTATCCTTACTAGACATATCTTATTTTCATCAAGGAAAAACACTAAACTTTTTCAAGCAAATTCTTCTTATGCATCTTCTTTAATCAATTCAGATAACCTGCTTGGTTTCACCTGGAACCTTGTTTTCCCTTGAAACTCAGGACTACTGGGGTCAGGTGAAATTTGAGAGTTGGCGTGGATTTATGTATGTTTATTGTGAGATGGGGTAGGAAACATCTTCACTTACCAATTTTCACCTTTGACTATTTCCAATTTGACCCACTAAGCCATTTTTTTAAATAGATGAGAGTAGAGTGGAAGAGGTATAGTAAAAGCATGTCACAATAAATCAGAAAAGTTCACCCTCCCCTACTGGGCTGGTGGGGGGTATGTGTTGCATTGCTCACTCCTCAAAAACCCTTCCTGTTAAATTAGGGTGACTTAGAATTCTGATCTGTATCGGTATTCTTATCTGGGCTAAAACTTCCTTTAGAGATCACCACATTTATCTGAAATTAACTGACAATTAACAAATGGTTGTAGCCTGGCTACAGGGTTATAGGAGTAAGGTTGCTTGTACTTTTTAGTCTCCAGCAACATTATCATCCGATCCATAGCATGTGTGAGATGCTTTGGCTGGTCCTCTAGTCTTTTACCTTAGGCTCATTAAGAGCCAATGTAAAAAGAAGTGAAATTAAAATAAATCATAGCACATTGCTCACCACTCCTGTAGTAGAATTGTATGAGGCATAAAAAGCAAGAGCCACGTATTTGTCAGCAAGTTCCTGAGTCATCCCAGTGCCTCATGCTTTCATTGGTCTGGTTTCTAAAATAGAAAAATTATGAGTCTCAGAGTCATCCTTACTCTCTTACTTCTAAGCTCAGAGTGAAAATAACAATGGTTTGCAAAAATATGACTTAGTAAGCATGAACTCATTCATTACAGATGGATATTTTAATAATGTTTAGCAGTTTCCTTTGCTTTAGGGGATTAATAATGTGATAGTCTTGATACTTGCACACAAACTGGATTTTCTTTTTGGAAAGTTTGGTTAAATAATGTTGCTGTTTTCAGATCTGCAGCACCAAGAGAATAAATAGGGAATTGCTACCATATCTTCCTTCAAGAAGACTGAACAATAAAATCAAGATAGCATTCTTGGGAGTTCTAAGAATTCAGATGGGTTGGATAAAGGAAGGATGCATTGACTCGAGACGGCATTATTGCAACCTCAGTGACACAGGACACAACAGCCCATCAGACCTGAGAAAACTGACATGCAAATGAACTGATTATATATATATATATATATATATATATATATATATATATATATATATATATGTGTGTGTGTGTGTGTGTGTGTGTGTGTGTGTGCGTGTGTGTGTGTGAAATATATATGTCAAGGATTATTGAGGCTTGATTGTGGAACAGGTCAGGTCCTAGGACTGGGAATAGAGCCAGAAATGTAGGTTGTATTTTCTGAGTTTTTAAAAGAATAGAGTTGAGATCAGAGTGAAAATAACTATTTGCAGGAAAAATGACTTAGTAAAGGGGAATTGATTCATTAGTAAATAACTTTTAGAAGCTTCCTTTGCTTTAGAAGAATAATAATATCAGTGTAAGTAAATCACTGATATTATTAAATAGAGAGGACTCAGTATAAAGCTTTTCTTGAGAGTAGTGGGAGTTTCATTTTGTAAGTTTTAATAATAGTTCTGACTAGTGAAACTGGTTTATAGGGTTCACTGGAGTCTGTTGGCAAGGACTAGCAAACAATTTCACTTACTCATCTTCATCTTTGACTATTTCAAATTTGATCTGATAGGCCATTTTTTTGGTGCATCTAAGGTAAAAGCATGGACAGATGTGATAGTTTATTTAGAATCTTGTGAAATATCAGAAGTAGTGATAGTTCAGCAGTCTTAAAACACTAGTTCTACCAAACTAATTTTTTCCTACAAACTACCTCTTTACTTCCTTATACTCACTGTTGAAAAGATTCAAAGGTGAGTATAAGGAAAATCAGTTTAATTCTGAGAACTGGTGAGGAAAGAAAAAGAGAGCAAGCTATTACTATTAGAATTGTAGGGCCATGTAGATGGCTCAGTGGAATAAGCACTTCTCTAGAATTGTAACTTGAACATATATCATATTAGACACAGTGGGTGATATTCATGCTTATAGAAATCTTGAATATTTGTCACACAAATCTGAAGAATGGGTAAGAGGGGTAGAAAAAAGAAGAAATTGGCTTATGACTAAATTGGACACTGGACCAAATTGGTTTGATAGATGGTTAGTAACTAAAAACTGGGAAACTGATGAATTTCATATTACATGAAATATATATATATTTTTTAATCTTGATAAGTTTTATATATATATATATATATATATATTTTAGGGAAGGGTCTACAGGGTGTTCAGGGTCTGTGTAGTGAGACCCTGATTTGTAGTGATCTGCCTCCTGAGAGCTGGGATTATAGGTGCACACCACCACACCCAGTCTTTTTTTTTTTTTTTTTCCAACTGAGTTAAGTCTATGAGGAAGAAAAGGTATTAAATATGATTATGAAACTTATATTCCCAATATCATACATAACTCAAAGTCAAGATAAAATTTCAAGTGTAAGGGAAAAAAAGCAAGCTAAAGTTAAATCAAGAAAGTCAAAACAAAACAAATCAAATTGTTGATAACACATAAACACATTTTTACTTTTGTTAGTATTCGTGGAAGGTAATAAAATACAGTATTTTTTACCAATAAGCATGACAGTAAAGCATAAGAGTGAGTATATAAAGTGTAGGTACCATTTATTTGATAAAAATACAGTAGCATAACTAAATAGGTATGTTAAGAGAATTTAATGAGAATTTAAGAGTTGACTCTGAATAACTACTACAAATACTGTAAAATGCAAAGTATCAACTCTTATAACCGTCCTACTAATCTGTTTGAAACATTGTTATGTTTATTTCTTCTCCCTTAAAACAATTTCATTAAAGTTTCCAATGTTTATAACTCTCCTTTGATGTACCATTCACTGACAACTATGAATACAAGATTCGAAATGGTAGAAAAATTTGAGGTAAGTGTAAAATACACATACAAGCAATTACACAAATACAGAGTTCACCAAGGAATATGTATACACAATTCAGAGAACAAAACTAGTACAGTGCTTTTTCCTCAGATAGCGCTTATTACCTCATCTGTGGACCCTTGAAGCTGTTGTATATCACAGAAAACTCACTATCCTGCTGGTACGTAGAGAAGAAATTGAAAATTTATGTGCAGCAATCTTAAAACCAAGATTACACAAGCAACAGGTTGCTGCTTGTATAGTAAATGTTTGGAAGTTAATGGCCATCATTTTGAGTCCTCTTTTAATTATGGAAGCCAAAAATATCTTCTGTTAGTCTCATATTGTCTCAATAGTTAGTGTTAAATTATTTATGAAAGGCTTTCTTTTCCTGAAGTATGTATACATTTCTTGTCAGACTCAGTAAATCAAATGGATATGCATTTCATGGAATACAGAAAATATTAGCGGATATTAGGAATATTTCTAAATATAAGTAAAATGTTAAAGATATTTATGTTTTTGAAAATATATTCCATATATTTAAAAAGTTAAACTAGCATCTAATGTTTACAGAATGCTTCTATATGGAAGATACTGGCCTAGGTTCATATCATATTGAACACAACTAATCATTCCAAAAAAGTATTCAGCAATAGTATTGATAGGTGTATTTCAGAGATGGGAATGGCAGTGATGTTATTCATAATAAGAAAAATGAAATTGTGTTTTTCTTTAGATTCTGTGAAAATTTTGGAATTTCATTGAAAACATCTAAAAAACAGAAAATAAGTTCTAAGATGGGACTGAAATTGGTATTCATGGTATTCAAAGGCAAACACAGGTAGTAATTAACATTTTATGATATAATTAATTAAAATGTTTGCTCCACATAATACAGTGGAAATAAATATTAAAATGTAGTTGATCAAGTTTTATTTTGAAGAAAAATCTCATTTTACTCCTAATTACATACGTCAATGATCTTATCGTTGAGTCACTGAGTTTTTAACCATATCTCATCGATCTTATTGTTGAATCATTGAATTTTAAAACCTCATTATTAGGACTTGAAAAGTCCTTAGTAAATATCATAAAGTATATACTATATATGTAAAAATCAATTGAAAACTCAGTATAAAGATCATTATGAAATAATGTAATTGTCAAAAATCAGAATATGCTAAGCTTAATGCAAATATTCTGCTGTTTTCAAATAGCAGGATCAGTATGTACTTTAAAAACAGGAATAAATTGAAAGTTTAATTGCATGCTTAGGAAGTTCAAGTTTAGTTGTCATGATTGTGCTAACTAAGCTGTTCTTGCATCATTACTTGTGTTGCTTAGTCCACTTTCCCCTACTTTGTGAGAATGATTGAGTATTTTAGAAATGATTCGTCAAGGGCTCAAAAGAAAAATAGGAAGAAAAGGAAGACAATGGCGATATGTCAAAGGAAAAGTCAACCTGAAAAGACTCACAACATCCAGAGTCACAGCAAAGTAAACAACCTACTATTGGATTGTAACCCAAAGTAGAGAATCAATATCCATAAATATATAATGATATAAATAAATAATGAACTATACGAGGGATCTTTTCAGAATTCCAAATGTGTTATTGGAGGCACCCATTCCTCAAGATGGAGTAACTTAATTGTTCTCCTTTAAGCTGAACTAAGCTTAGTGCTTTGATTCTAAAAGAATAGAGCATCACAAGGGAAATCACAATACAGAAAAAAACTTCATGATAGAAGAACCATTAATATCTCAGCAATATGATTAGGTTAACATCACCAGTGTGAAATTGTGTGGCTTTATGTGCACTTTAAGCAAATTATTACCCTAGTCCCTATTATCTTTTTCTCCAAACCTGTCTACTTATTATTCTAATCATAAGACAAACCCAAATTGAAGATAAAATAGCAATGAGAAACTCCCTCTCACATGAGCCACATATAAAAACTAAGTAGAGTATGATAGGCCAATTTGGATCTTACCACAAACCAAAAGATATTAGGGAAAAGCTAGAATCCAAGTAAATACGGTGTGGGTTACTGAGAATGTATCAATGTTGGTCCACTTTTTTTTTTTTTTTTTTATAAATTTCCCATATATTATAAGATGTTAATTGTAGGGCAAACTGAGTATGGGGTAAATAGGAACTAAATGCCTTTTCAACTTTTTGGTAGACACAAAATTATTCTAAATTACAAAATGATTTATAGAAGAATTGAATACATTTTTCAATGTTTGAGTCAAAACATTCAAACATCTGTGAACAGAAAATCCATCAGGTGGTAGATACAGCTACAAGGGTACAAAATAGGTACACTTAGAAACTGAACAGAATGATTTTTTAAAGGCAGCTATGTTAGTACGTTTAGAATATAGCTACTGATAAAGGAGTAATTACTTTTCTCTCATTGTTGGGACAAATACCTGTGACTCAAGCATAGGGAAGGAAAGGTTTATTTAGATCACAGTTACTGGAGGTTTCATAGTCTAAAGTAGCCTGAATTACATAGCAAGACATTGAGACACTGCCATCCCACACTACAGGGTCTTGAAGAGAGGCTAGGGAGCCACTGTGCTCAGGCTTCCAAATTTTAAAAGCTGCTCCATATCTCCAAGTGAGGCTACCAGGCTTTGGAAAAGGGGGTAGGGAGGCACATGCTATTAGTTTAAAGGTTTGCACCTCTCTGCCCCCCCGAAGCCCCACCCTGGTCCTCTGACCCTGCCCTTGAGCCAAGTACTGCTCCTCAAGCAGTGACCACCCCATGATTTACATGAGACTTACAAACCATAACAATTTTGTATTTGATTATCTTAGGCTTTGAATATCACAGCATATTTTGGAGTACAGATGTTACCTTTACTTTAACCATAGTTTAGCCTCCAAACAAAGTTCAATAGTCTTGAATTAAATCGGTGGTGTCAAATCCTGTACTGTACAGTCAGGAATTTGGATGCCTTATTCAATTAAGTAAATGTCTGGCTGCTAAGAGTGTTGGAGACTTTGATACATTTGTCTATCTATTAGCTTCCAATTTTGTGGGTCATAAAACACATAGACTTATTAAAAATTCTAATATAATAAAAAGGAGCAACACAAAATAATTTTAAGATAATCTAGTATAATTAAGTACTATGTGACTATATAAACAAAAAGGATCTTAATGAGATGTATTAGAGGTATTTATACAGAGAAATATGTTTTTTATAAGTATGAAATCTTAGAGAAATGAAATTTGTCTTGTTTGAATTGCTTTCTATGAAAAACATCACTTCCCTCCTGTTAATTTAAAAAAAATGAAAATAAAATTGAGTTAAAAATTATTTCAGAATTAACAAGATCTCCACTTTCTCTCTACTTCATTCTTCCACTTCTTTAGAGTTTTGCTGATGTCTGTAATATGAAATTGGGCATCTGTCTGTGTATTTACTTAAATCAAATGAGAAAATGAAAACACACTAAGTTTTTAAAATTTTTTGTTCAATTTTATAAAATGGCAGGATGACATTTAGTACAGTTTTTACTGTCTCTTCTCTCTGCCAATTTTATACTAGTTGCATAGTTAATGTATCTGTTTTTAGATGTTATGAAACTGATGTATACACCTACCCATATTATTCTTAGCTTACCATAAAAGGCTATGAGCAAATTCTAAATGCCAAAACAAGGGCTTCACTTCCCAGGATCACCTCACATGTGAGGATTTATTCTGCTGGGGTGTCATTTTAAGTCTATAAGGACTATACAAAAATCCCAGGTCCCTTTTCTCGCTAACAAGATAGGAAACTATTCATATGTTTATATTATTTCTCATAATTTTCATGTGACTAAATTCTAAACGATTGCTATGCTAGCTTCCAACTTTTTCCTCATCTCACTTCTCTATTCTACTGAGAATATTTTCAACACCTCCCAAATCAAGTCCCAACTCTTGAATTTTATCTTCCAATTTGCTTTGGTGGGGAGGGGCCCACTAAGAGCATGATCTGGGTGATGGTAGAGAAGGAATTAAGGAAGAATGAGGCAATGATTTTCTCCTAACTACTTTCAGCTTTAAGATGCAGTGATTTACATTAGATTGTAACACTAATTGGGCAAATGCTTGTGTGACTTTATGTGATGTTTTCAAGAACACTTTTCTGACAGCAAATGACTTTGTACTTAAGATAAAACAAAAATACAACACATGTTTTGTTGAATATACCATAGAATATAATAATTTCATTAACTATTCCACCAAAGGCACAGAATCTCCTCAAGGGAAGCAGGCAACAATATCCCAAGTAGTCCTAGGGCACACTCTGTCCCTCAGAAATTTGCTGTGAAGGAAATATCTGTTTCTACCTCTGCCTCTGCCTCTGCCTGTGCTCTACCTCTGCCTCTGTTTCGGTCTCTGTCTCTCTTTTCTCTCTACTCTCTCTCTCTCTCCATATATATATATATATATATATATATATATATATATATGTACATATATATATATAATTTTATTTTATTTATTTTTTATTTTGACATGGGAGGTGTCAGTATGTTGTCTAGGCTGGCCTTAAATAAGTGACCTTTCTGCCTTATTTTCTTCTGTTCTTACAATTGTGATGGGGCCATCACACCTGGCTGTGGACGACTATGAGTAAGTAGTGCATTAACCCCAAACTTAACAATAGAAAGCAGAAAACTTCAGAATTTATTATCACAGGATGCAATATTTATGAAGCAATGCTTTTCAGGTCAATTTAATCATGTCAAGTGTTTCGTAAGCATATATTTTGCACTGTGCCATTTTATATGTCTGCATTTTAATTCATAATTCCAAGGTGTTAATATGGAAGTTTATTTCCATCTACCAAGTAAACTTGGCCACTAATTTCAAAATCTCTGAATACCTCATATTTTGCCATTGCAACAAAGAAAGCAAGTTATTTTTTCTACTGTACCATGGAAACTTTATCTCTTCTTGATAATGAGTAGTATTGCCACAGATTATAACCCTGAAACTGTAGCCTTTACAGAAATTTAGAAAAAAATATACAAGAGATATGGAAGACAATATCAGAAAAGATTATTGGAGAAGATGCAATAATGGTAATAATTATTACAATAATTTCATAATAATGGTAGTGATAATTATAATTATGTTGGTTATGGTTTATGTTTATTGTGCAGCTTTATGAGCAAGACATTCAGAGACGTCTTTTACATGTGTATTTTATTTAATTGCCAGAATAGCACAGAGAAATCGTTATTATTGTTCAGCATTGTGTGTATGAGGAAAAAAAACAAGTAAAAGCAGTAAACTAAATTTTCTAAGATAACATCTCAGGTCAAGGAAGCGACGCAAACACAGGTGATTCTAATTCAAAGCCTCCGTTCCTTATTAGCAGGGGTTGTCTGAGTGATCACATTGATGTGAACACTGCTGGTTCTCACACTGAGTTGCAGATGCCCATACCATAATTTCTAATGAGAATTTGTATTTTAGCATAATGGCAGCTGTGCTGGGGAAACACAAGAAACATCTTTGTGTACACCTACTTGCTATAACAAAAGGAAGATGTATACAAGTGTGTCGAAGTACTAATGGGTGAATTTTACCCATGTGCTGCACTGTATATTTTGTGATTTTTCTATTAAGTGTTTTATTTTGAGGTTTCTTGTTAAATCAGCCCAACTGTACAATTTTAGCACATGGAAGCTATTTTTTAAAGTTGAAGGAGTTGAAAGTGAATCATCATTGGGTGCTATCAGTGATGCTTTGGACAATGTAAGCCAAAGAAATCTGCAATATGTGGCAGATATGACAGAGATATGAGGGGCAGAGAAGTGCACAATGAAGGACTTGATTGGGATGAGGAAGCAGACAGTGATGGAATAAATATTTGAATAGTCAAAGTACTACAAAATGGTCGTGCATAACTAAAAATGTCATTAGGTTCTTGCCAGCAATGAAACCTATTGGACAAAATACCAACACTGATTTAGTGTTGGGAAATTCTAATGGATGATATAATAGAAGGTATTTGAAATAAATTAATAATGAAATACAAAAACCATTCCATATGCATCAATAATGATAGTCAAAAAACACTGTTGGGAATGGTAATCCTAGCACGCTAGAGCCAAGGGAAGGGGAACCATAGCAAGTTTAAAGCTAGTTGGGGCTACAAAATGAGTTCAAGGCTAGTGTGAACTGCAGTGTGAGACCCTGTTTCAAAAATGAAAGAAAGATAGGACATTTCACTCCAGAGAAGGACTTTATCATTCTAATCATCAGAATCTAAAGGTTTTATGGAGAAGTGACAGATGTGGCCCTGAGACATTTAGAACAATGACACTCAAGAGATTTGATGTCCTTCAAACTTGCATATATGATGATAACAAAAAGAGCCTCCAAGAAAGAAAAATGTTTCACAACTTGGCTGCTGTTCACTCATTGTTGAAAGCTTTCTTTCAAGTTATCAAATAATGTATATACTGTCTGAATAAATGACAACTGATGAATAGCTCACATCATTTTGTAGTTACTGAAGCTGTTGGCAACATATGACAAGTAAACTTTCTAAATATGGCATAAAAATATCTGCCCTGGTGGATATGATGACATTTTAATCTTGAATTTAGAAATGTATCATGGTGTTCACTAGGTCTTTTTTCCTGCAGTAATAAAACATGTGGCCTTGAGAATAGACTTGTTGCACCTATTTAAAAAGTAACATGAATATTATGTTTCACATTAGTTCAGTCATTGCACACTGATATTATATTTGTTAAAAGAACACCAGCTGAAACTTCTGACAATGGCAGTCCTACAAATAACCATTACTATTATAGACTACTGGACTATATTGGATTATTTTTCTGAATTCTTGAACCTACAATATTTAAATGGCAATGGCATACCCATTTCTGACAAAGCTAAACAAAAAAGGGGAATATAAATGAAGGACTATTTTGTATCTGTATGTACAAAATAGTTAGGATAGATACACAGCTACTTTCTCTTAATTCATTGAGAAGAAAGATTTGTACTAACAGTGTTTGGACAGGACATCATGTCTGCATCTTATACTATGAATAACCACTATAAAGAAAACAATATTGATTATTGAAACTGTCCTACTAATCAGTTTTGAAACTGTCTCATTGTTATTTTATTCTCAATAAAATTGATAATAATACAAGAATACCAGTTAACTAGCACAGGAACTGTTCACAAGAACCAAGCTGAGATGCCTGAAAACTTTGGAAGTTCACTATAGGGAAATCTATGGTATATCTTTGTATTTGAAAATATGATACAACACTTACTTAATATATGATGAAGAAAAATATATAATATTGGCATTGTCAACAGCATTCAAGGATATTAAGATTGAGTGTGAGGCGGGCCATTGTGGTACATGCCTACAATCCCAGCATTGAGAGGCTGAGGCAGGAGGATCCTATTAATTGAACTTCAGCTTGTGCTACATAGTAAATGCAAGGCTGACTGGACTATATAGAAAAACCTGTGGAGATTCCTTAAAAATCTAGGATTGAAGGTCTCATTCACACCAGCTGTTTGCCTCCTGGTTATTACTCCAGAAGAACTGAAAATATCATATAATAGTGATACATGTGAATCCATGTTTATAGCAGCATGATTTGTCAGCAAAATCTTGGAAACAACCCAATGACTACTAACTGAGCAATGGGTAAAGATGTAGTATTTTTACCCAATGGAGTATTATTCAGCTGTAAAACAGAATACATTTAAGGCTTTTATCAGTGGATGCATGCAACTAGAGATCATTCTCCTAAGTGAAATAAATCAGACTTGCATGTGGAAACATTGATTGTCTCCTTGGTGTGAGAACCTGAAAGAGAAAATAAAAATAAGAAGGATATAATAGATTCTGGGAAAAGGGAATGAACATATTGAAAAGAAAGGAATTACTGAGTGGAGGGGAAGGAGAGCAAGTAAGGAAAGAAATATCTATGTATGAAAGCAGGATGGTTGGACAACTGTACTGTGAATTGTCGCTGGTCTATGGAAAAAAGTTAATGCTTCATTTGTATTGTTTCCTTTTTGCAACTGTTTGTCCTTTTTCTTTTCTTAATTTTTATGTATTTCTTTCTTTTCCAATTTACATGCATAAATCTGGCAATATGAACAACTGGTTGGAAGACCACACTATGTATTACAACAAATACGGTGAAATTCATATAATTTTTTTCAGTGAAAGTCTACATCACTTGTAGTTTTTCTACTTTAATACTATTCTGTACTCTATTTAAAAATAATAATAAATAAAAAGAAAAATAAAGCCAAGATTGACAGTGAATCCTCAACACAAATGAATCCATATATGACCACACGTAATGACAAGTGACAAAGTGGATGTTTTTGAGAAGCCATGAAGCAACTATGATCTCACTGAAAACAAAGAATTGTCCAATTTTTGTATTTCACTTGATTCCAAACTTCTGAGATATAAGTAGTTCCGTACTTTACAGAGGAAATAAGTGCCAATATCACAAATTTTCTTAAAGGACTTGAGACTGGAATTGAAAAATAATTACAACAGAGAAAAATACTGTGTATTTTCCCAAAGAACTCCTCAAAAAATACTTTGGGGCAGATAGAACAGATGGGTGAAATATCACAATATCCTTTAAGATATCAAAGACCAGCAAGATGTCAAGCATGTTGTACCAAAGAAGAGAGGAAAACAAAGCATTTCTGATGTCAGAGTAAATGATAATTGAGTAAGTAACAGTGTTCTCTTGTGAGAAGAACACCTCAGGTGTAGTACTCGTATGTGTAGTCTGATTATAGTCCACGTAGGAATTTAAATCTGCTGTGTTTCAGATTTAGTAAGCAAATAGTTGATGTAGAAAATGGTGACATCTATTCTAAACATCAGTATATATTTGACATTTCATTTTATTGAACTTTCATTTTTCTGCTAAGTGCACATTGTATAATATAACAGGAATCTCCTGGCAAAAAAAGAAAAAGACCAGAGAGGTGACGAGGAAGGCCTGCCGCACAGGAGGACAGTGAAGCACGGGTGCTGCCAGTGGGAGCAAGACTTCTTCCCGGAACATGAGGTCGTCAGGGCAGAGGACTGCGTTTGTCCGTATTTTCCTTGTAATTCACAAAGGAACTTATTTCTGCTCTTACTCTTTAGATCTTGTAAGCAACAGATAAACAATTGATGCTGTTAATTCTGGACACTCATTACCTATTAAATTTTATTATTTTATTTTATTGACATTTTATTTTTCTGTTAAGTACATATTGTTTAATATAATAAAACTCATTAGAAAATTATAATTAATAATTCATTAGTAGGAATACTCCTAAAAATAAAGGTAGGCATTACATAACCCTGTAAGAAACTTTTCTAAAAATTTGCCATGGTGCCCCCCATGATTTGTAAAATCAGTAGTAACACATTAGCATTTTTGTAAAGTAAGTAATTAATAAAGGAAGCGGTGACATTTGGATAATGTAGGATTTTATGATACAGGCATTTTTCTCAATACTAGTATTTAATACGACAAACAGTGCTTAAATTACTATCTCTAACTTAATGAACTTAGTGTACTTATTTTCATTTTATGGATGCTTTTCTCACTTGAACAATTTTTTATATTCCATATATATTAGCACTAGGGACATACAGGGAATGTGTACATTTTTGAAGAAGAAAGCACATTAATATAAATATATTGCTGGGCATGGTGAAGCACAGATGAATTCACAACACAAGAGGCAGAATCAGGAGGATCGCTGCAAGTTCAAGGCCAGCATAAGGCCACATAGTGAGTACAAGACCAATCTGAACTGTATAGTGAGAGCCTGTCTCCCGTATCATGTACGGCTTGTGATATACTTCAGCAGCACCATAGCTGCCTGGCGAGTGCGAGGTCCTGAGTTCGATTCCTGGTAACAACAACAACAGCAGCAGCACCAACACCTATGCTGCTCACTTAGTTGTGACTAGTAGCTCTCAAAATGAGTACTTAAGTATGAATTTGTTTGTTTTAAATGTATAAATTGAGAATCAGGACTAATTTTCATAAAATAAGAAAATCAGCCTCTTTATTATAATAATGACTTCTGATTCTATGAAATAATGTTTTTTTTTTTCTGCTTTCTTTTACTCTTGCAGTCAAATTCACACGTCTGTACTCCTCTTTCAATGGGACCACGTTTACACATAATTAATGCACCTCACAATTCTTTTGTTGCAGGGAAGTATTTACTAACCTTATTGCTTTGGTGTTCTCTTTCTATCTCAACTCATTTCACATACTAGGTAACTCTAAAAGTGTTCAGGACTGCATCACTTAATAGAAATTTTTGTATGTTCATATATATTATTTTATCTTGGCTGATTCAATAATTCGTTAGGGAGTACTGTTTTAGGAGTTGCTAACACAGAGAAAGGAAATGAGAGACAGAAATTACCCTTGTGTAAAAATCTTATTAACAACTGTTCAGTAAATTTACTTCTTTCTGGAAGGGTGCCACAATTTGATGGGAGTACGGATGTTGAATTATTTTAGAATTTTTTTTTAATCAGTAGATTTAGTGTACACACCAGAAAATTTCTCTAATTATCAAATCTGTTGCAAAAATTCTGCTTGCTCTGACCTGAGCTTCTATTATAAAAAAGAATGAGGTGCAGCATTACAAGCTATCTCTTAATAATAAGAGATAAAAGAAGCAAGAGAGAAACTCATAAATGTGCTTTAATATACTCATCAAAGATTAAGAGGTCTTAATTGATATCCATCATTATTATTCATGTACAGGCAATGAGATAAAAAAGTATCAGTTTCTCCCATTGAATATATTAAGTTTTCCAAAATGATTTATTTAAAAATGCTGATTTAGAACTAAAACTTATACTTGAGTTAAAGTGTGAATTGTTTCATGCCATTGAATTTTTGAATCCATTCAAGTATGTACATGATACAAATGGTGAAATGACAATTATATATGAAAACTTTTTATGAACCATGCTTGGTGAAGACAACAAAGATCAGATGAGTCAGACACAATGATATTTTAGGTAGCTTTTAATTCAAATTTCATGGCATACTTATTAACAAAAAATTGTACTGAGTGATCAATTAACCCTACCTTCTAATTAAATTAAGAATTCAAAAACCTATATAGAAATAAAAATGACATACAATGGAAAATATAAAATATAAGCATCAGTAAAGATATAGAAATATACTTATACTACTATTCATGTCCTTTTTCCAGGGCGAATTTAAATGAATTCATATACATCTTCTGTGACTATGTAATAGAGCAAGTTAATACCTAGTTTTGGAAAACAGACACGTGTTCATGAAGAGATTCTGAAGGATATGAATGGTAAAGTAGGACCGGAATGGACAGCAAATAGAAGGAAGTTTATTGTACAGGGTAAAGAATCTATCTATCATCTATCTATCTATATATCTATCTGTCTGTCTGTCTGTCTGTCTGTCATCTATCTATTTATGCCTGTTTTCTGTACTTTTGCTCAATAGCAGTTTACGTGTAAGGAAATTGGCAAGTCTTTGAACCTGCATTTCTGAACCCACCAAACAAGTTTTTTTGATGTATTTTCATTTCACATTATTTACCAGAAAGTCTTCAGACTTTCTTTGTACTTTCCCCTTGATTCAAAGTACCAGTTTCAATTACTGATGAAAAGGCTTTTTCAATTCGGATGTCATTGATGTATAGTTATATTCTAATATGAGAATGATATAGGTGTAATTTGAATCATTGACAATTATTGAGTGTTGCTTTTTGTTTTCTGGTTCTACATTTTTGTGATTTAGCACACTGAAAATTCTTAATGTTCCACAGGAACTTGAAAAGGTATATTTTTATCATGTTTTATATGCAAATTATACATACAATTTTGATCATGTTTACTAAATCATCTATTTACCAATGCTTTGTTCACTTATTTGTGATATATGTCTCAAAATCCTGTGTGACAAGTGGTTTTTCTCTATCTCCTTGAGTTAATGGTACTTTCAAGTCTGTGAAAATTGTTCTGTTCTGAGTTACCAAAAATGTTTATTCACATTCTATTAGAATTTAACATGCATACAGGCATTTAAATATATGACAAAAAGTAGTGTTGAGTTAAATATCACCAAAGAGGTTACATCAGCAATAAATACATCACTGTCACCTAGAAGTCCCCAGAGTTCTCAGTAATAGAGAGCCCCACTATAAAATCATACTCTAGTTTCAAAAATCAAGGTAAAGTTTTTTCCACTGTAGAAGTGTACATGAATACAATTTTTAAACTAATGTGATGCATTAATGTGAGATCACATGAGAAAAGATTTTTATTTTTTTGGCAGAACTGGGGATTGAACTCAGACCCTTGTGCTTGCTAGGGAAGTGCTTATTCCACTGAGCTATCTCCCCGGCCCAGAGAAAAAAATTTTATTGCCATTCAAAGCATAATAACATCAGATGGTGGTAGGCTGGGCTGCTCAGATCTTCCTCAAAGAAAAACTTGCTGCATATTAACAGAAAGCATTGTCAGCAGATCGCCTTCAGCAGTTGTCTCCTTCCTTTCCCGTTTCATCTACAGAAAACTCCATCACTCATATTTTTAAGTCTTGGAACTACACATGTCTTTTTACAGAGTATGCTGCATTATATAGAACCCATTGTTTCAACCCAGATTAGATTACTGTGCTTGCCAATTATTGATGCCTAAGCTTGTAGTCCATTTCAGAGTGAGGCTTTATTTTTTCATCATCATTGTTTGACTTAGATCTGTTCAACCAAGATTTTCTCTCCTTTATTTTCAGAAGTACTGCTCCCTAAAAAAACACTGAACTCCTTTGAAATCCATCTTTATTTTTGTTCATTTTAGGACAGGGTCTATAGGGTGTGACTATGTAGATCAGACTCGTAGTGCTCCTCCTGTATTTAGCCTCCCAAGAGCTACAATTACAGGCACTTGCCGCCATGGCCCAATTACTGTGCTTGTCCAATCTCAATTGCTGGCTCAGTGTGCCCTGGGAGAGGGGACCATCATAGTACTCTGGGGATCGAACCCGGGCAGCTGTATTTGCCTAAGCAGGCCCTTTTTGAACTCCATCTTTCATTCCTGTCTTCCGTTTTAGACTTCACCTGTGATATCAACTGAAAATACGTTTATCTTCCAAACTGAAGAAGGATTTCTGGGATGTGTTAAATTGTTGGATATAGCCAATAAAACAATTAGGAAAATTCTAGTGCTTTTATTTATGCAATATGTTTAGTGATAGAGGGTGGCTAAGACAGTGCTTTTCTGCTTTGTTTTTGTAAATGTATTTTGATTAAAAAACACTTTTATGAGAATTCAGCATTTTATCAAAAAAACATTTTTTATATTTTAGGGCTTTTGGTGACTGAGAGTTTTTCATTGTTCTTTTCAGAAGAAATGTGTGTGTGTGTGCGTGTGTGTGTGTGTGTGTGTGGTACTGGGAATTGAATGCTGGACTTTGCACTTGCCAGGACTTTGCACTTTGTCCACTGAGCTATCTCCTGGCCCTCATTGTTCTTTCAATGACCATTTTCTTGATAATTAATATAATTCAAGAAAATGTCAAATGGTTATTAGATAAAATGTGTATGATTTTTATGTGTGCTTGAGTGACTTCTCAAATCTTTTTCCAATTTTAATTAAGCAGTCTGTATTTTCCATACTGCTTTTAGAGTTATTCATTTTTCTGAACACTTTTTTCAAATATGTATATTACAAATCTCCTCTTTTAATATGGGATTTGCATTCATATCATATACCCATAGTGGTGATTTTGATTAACAAAAGTTCTTGTTTTGAATGAAGTCTAATCATCATTTTGTTTTTTTTAACCTAATGATTTTTATGTTCAATTTAAAAAAAATGTTTCTTACTGGAGGTGGTGATGATACTGTTTTTTAATGAAAAGTATTCATGGATATCCTCCCACATCCTGTGAAGATGTCATCAATTTCTTCTTTCATTTTCTTTGTAAAAAATCTATCAACTCCAGCATCACTTCAGAAAATAGCATTCTTTGCCTACTGCTTTGCTCTAAAAATTTGTCATGTCTAGGTTGATTTATCTTGTCTATTTTATTTTTCTGCCCTTCTATTCTAATTGTATATTAGTATTT